>SNQJ01S0126850.1:0-26290 GCA_010110895.2 Picea sitchensis | reverse complement strand
ATTTCACACATTAGAGGAGGAATTTCTCTCTTCCAATACTTTATATCATCTTCATGGATTTCTTTCAATGACAACCATCTACATGAGATCATGACACAAGAAAATAACATGTTTCAACATAACATAATATAATATATTACATTGCATTACAAGTAAAACATGTGTCATTAAGTACAACAATAATTTGAAAGAACATTTTGCATATAAATCACAACTACTTACCTCATGTATTTTCCAAGATCATATATAACTTGCTTGACGTTGTTGTCAAAGTCGTTTTATGAGAGATAGTGGTAGAACATACTGTAACAAAAAAATGAATCATTATTTGTTTCGACCAAAGTAGACAAGAAAAAAATAAAAAAATAAAACATGTATAAGGCTAATATATATAAATATGTATTCCAAAATTATTACCTTAATGAAGGTATGCCAATCAAGTGTTTTTACCCACCAAATTCACCTTTCTTCGTTAAGATATTATTGATTTTTGAAGCAAAACTCGTGGGAAATTTAATTCTTTGAATGACCTATTTTACATCATTGCTTTGTTGCTCTGTTAATAACCATGGAAGGTTATTTTGGTATAGTACTCCATCGTATCTATTTGAATATCAAATCACACTTTGCATTGTATGATTGGCTTCCTGAATGTCAGTACAAATTTTGACAATTTTTTCTTTGTCCCTCCTACCATCTATGATTCGCTATAATGTTTCAGTCACATTCTTCCTGATATGCATTGTATCAAACAAATGAGCTATTTTTATCTCCTCATAGTAGGGAAACCTCATGAATTGAGTGGGATAACATTTCGTTCCTCGTGGAAACCCATTATTAATACCTTCATGATGATTGTGGCCTTCATGAAGCATAAAAGAAATCACAAAAATAAATATCAAATACGGTAAAATAAATTAAATGATTAAAATAAACATTTAAAACATTACATGATCTACGATACATTATGAAATTGAGTACCTTGACGATTTCTATTATATTCCAGCCTCCATAGGTGAGGTGTCATTCTTCGTGGTTTTAAACCAGTCTCTTCTTTCCCATTGAAAAGATGTTTTTTTCAGTAGTACGATACCTATGGTTCTTAGGAAGAAGGTGCCTATACTCATCAAACACAATCTTTCCTAAACTTTTTGAATGACGATACTTCATCTTAGGGCCACAAACTGGACATGCAAATTTACCCTTTGTTTGAAAAACTGCAGCAAATGGATTAATGTCAATTATACGATGAGATTATTTAAAAATTAAACATGTACCACTCTAACATTAAAAAATTATATAGTATTAAAGAGAAATATTAGAATGCTACATACCAAAAAAATGTGTTAGTCCAGGGGCATCATGAATTGTCCATAAAAGTATTCCACAGAATTTAAATTTCTTCTCCCCGATTGGTTTACATATGTCATACAATGTGATCCCAGCCCATAACTTTAGTAGCTTGTCGATAAGAGGCTCGATATATACATTCATATCTTTAACCTGGTACTTACCTAATTGTTTGAAATTACACATAATTACTATAGGAATGATATCATGTAATATATATAAGTAAATAAATAAACAATTAAAAATATTTATATAGTATTAAAGAGCAATATTAGAATTTACATACCACAAAATGTGTTAGTCCAAGGCATCATGAATTGTCCATAAAAGTATTCCATAGTGTTAAAGATCAAAATGTACTATTAAATTTTGAGCTCTTTATTCATTTTGTGCTAGATTTGCCCATCTCAAGGTATCCTGCTTGTTGCCACAACTCCTCAACTCCCAATTAAGCCTTGATAAGATCTCATAGATCTCTACTACCCAAGATTTCATACCTTCTTTAACTCCGGCAAATAATAAAGACACAAATAAAAGTCGCTTCATAACTTTTTTTTTATAATTTTAAAATAAAATCCATATTTTTATTCCAAACAATTCCCCAAAGCAATAGTGGTGTGTGCCTAGGTGAGCCTAGTCTATCTTAAATCAATCCATGCAATAAATCAAGCCTAGCACACCAAGCCATGAGTCAAGCCAAAGCTTGAGTCCAAATGTCAAGTTCATTCAACACATAAACCATACAAAGCCTAGCTCTAATACCAAGGCCCAATGTTTAGCATCGATCTACATACACTACTTAGTTGGTTCGAATAACTAATGTGCCAATTGATTGCAGTTGTTAAGTATATTTAACTGGATGCATAAGATTTCTCAAGGCACCACGAATAGGGACAATACGCATATGCCCTGAGAATAAGCTAGGATTGTGAGCATTTGACATAAATATGACATGTGTAGATAATAGAGCGTTGAGTTGTATACTCCATACTCCATTGGTCTCACCAACTATTTATACGCCAACACAATTAAAGGGGAAAGGATTTAAACATCAGATACAGGATGAGGAACTGGACCGAGCGTATATTAATAAATATTAATAGATGGTTGCCAACCATGATTTGGTGTGAAGAGAATGCATATAAAGTCATTCAGTGGTCCACACAGCATTGGTTGTTGGAACGTTTGACAAGTCGAAGGAATCTTCCAAGAGGAAGTCCACGAATAGAGGCCAAATAGATGCACATTGCAGGTTTCGAGCTACTCAAGTGCCATGTGTATTAGAATGTAGGTTACACTTGGAGCTGTGGTGAAGAAGATGAGGAAAAATCATGAACAGAGGCATAGTTATAAAACAAGGTAAAAAGTCTATAATACTTTACTTCTAAGATGTATCCGGAAGACAACTCAAGTTAATTTTCACATGGTGCTGATCTTGTGGGCTCATTAGGATCATGATTACACAGCCTCTTATATCTCCTTTGGTCTCAGCATATTGTAGGCAAGCCATCATTGATGGCTTGTATTACAACAACACAATTTCCATTGGTTAAAATTTCTCGCAGATGGCCATTCAAGTTTTGACCAGCCATTCTAAGGCTTGATGTGGTAGATTCACTTCCCAGATCTCACATTCAAGAGCTTGGTTTCTTCTGATGGGTGCAGGATATCAGGTGTTTTTGAGTAATTTAGCTCTATATGGATTCAAAGGACTTATTGGGATTCTTGCGCCTATTAGTGTACATGGAGGTATTTTGCTGAAAATGACAAGAACCAATCACAGAACTAAATACCTAAGCCTTCATCATGCATAGTTCAAATCCAGGGTTTGTATAAGGCATTTTCATAAGTTTGGACATCTGATTAAGATAATGGTAGTTGTTGGCAGATCTTTGTTGAGAAAATGATAGCTGGGGCATGTGAATGTGTTTATCTAACTATGAATGCCTTTGCTAAAGAAGAGACATGGACATTCTGTTTCATTGAAATAAGAAGTTTTGATTGAATTCAAATAAAGCTACAAATCGTGAAAGTTGACAAAAAAAAATTCATCATCTTTTTAGAAGCAAGATATATGTGCAACATCCATTCAACTCTCACACTTATTTTAGTTTCTAAGGTTCCGTGAGAAGCAACTTCATCTCTGCAAACTGGAGGAAAATTTAAAGAAAAGAACATCCCTTGTTATGTGAAGATGTTGAAAAAACAAGCACTGTAGAACACTTACAAAATGAAATGCAATGTCTTACAGAGTAGATGTTATCAATGCATGATGAAAGAGAATATGGCCTCCAAGGTTCTTATTGAGGCATCAGAAATTTGACCAGAAGAGTAAAATATTAAAGGCTTTCTTTATTTTGGGTACCTTGAAAGACAGATCTTCTATGGCTTAAGAGAACATTCTAACTGCTTCATTAGCCACTAGCCGGAGCTTTGCAGGGATAATGTGACCAGATTTTTCCTCTCTTAGCCACCAAAAGAAAAAACACGGGAAGAATGCTAGTATCTTTGCTCAGATCAAATGTTTTTTCTGCCAAATCATCTCAATAAGATTCTAAATGAATGATAAAATTAAAAGGGATAGAGATACTCTCCCTTTAAAGTTTTGAAGTTGATACAAAGGAGATCAGGGTTGAATTTTTTTTTCTACTTTTAGTTAAAGATATGGCCATGTGTCATAATAGAATCTGGAGTAGCTTTGTCATCATTTAGAAGACTTATGCAGATGTCGAAGACTTCAGATTTAGATAATGATTTGATTCCTTTTTTATAGGATCTATTCCTATTGTTTTGTAACTAGTTTGATATTACTATTCTTAGTATAATTCGATCATCTTTTATAGGATATGAGTTCTTGATGTAAAGAATATAAATTCTATTGTTTAGAAGGACTAAAGGAGGAGGTTTGATTTTGAGTACTTACACTTATTGTATTATTGTAAAAAGACTCTTTCTATAATATATTCAAATTTCACAAGCTTCTTTCATTGATATTGTCAAATCTTCTTTTCTTTTCAATTTTATGCTTATGAGTTGAACTATATTATTTATCTACATTTACATAGTACATAGGTGATCACCATATCACCATTTTATTAGTGAACAAAGGATCATAAGTAACCTTACTAGTTTCACCCATCATATGTATTTCATTACTTTTATATATGTTATTCTGCTAATTGATTAGTTTCTCATCTATTTGATACACTCCTATATGATAATAGCTCTTGAATGCCTTGCACTATTGGAATAAGCTTAGAGAGTATTGTGAGACAATCCATTAAGATAGTTATTCATCTTGATCCAACCCCATACCCATTATTGAGAAAATAGTTATAAAGGTTGGGTTACCAGCATCTTGATATACGTTCTAGGAGAGTTTCCTCGAGTGATAAAAAATTGGCACCATTGCCGTGAGAGGAGATTGAAGCTTCGCTTCCTTGGGAGATGACAAGATCTAGCTTTAATGATAGACAAAGTCTGATGTCATTTGGTTGTAATCATTCATCCGCCACTCCATGAAGGACTTGATCTGGCAGGACTGCATTGTTCGGAATTCATTGCGACTCACTAGTTTGAAATGGATAAGGTTTTAGCTCAGAGGTATGTTTTTCTGTGATTTTTCAAAGATTTTCGGTTTCCCTAATCCGCTAAAGTGCCTAGTAGAGAGGAATGGGAAAATAGCCTTCCCAAATTTCCAGGTGAAGATTTGGGCCAATTCTAAATTTAACATTTGACTTTCAAGATTGCATTCATCACTTTGCAAGTTGTTCATGAGGATGTTCAGATCTGGATCTTCTATTTTTCATTAGAGGGGATTTCTAGTGATTGGTACTGATCTCTTCCTATTGTCGAGCATCATCTCTTTGGAACATTTTCTATGCTACCTTTCATTTGTTTTTATAAAGAAAATATTTTCAACATCTTCTATATCCCTAATAAGCTGTCATGAATTTCATTTATTGAATAAAGACTTAGATAGTCATGAAGAGTATACTGTTATAGGAGATACCTCTCAATGTGATCGAGACATTGATGATCTTCACTATGGTATCCCATAGTATAGATACGATTTTTGACATCTGTACTCAAATGATTTAATATCTTAAATTGTCAAAGAAGACGGATTTGGTCCTCCGTTTTGAAAACTTGAAAAATGATAAACAACTTTTTATATATATGTGATGAGTTGGAATCTGTATGAAAATACTGCCAACCTCAAGATATGATTTTCCAGCTAAACAAAAATAATCAATGATTGATATGGTCAAAGGATGATAATTTCAAATCAGCAGAACACGTGAGATGGCCTGCTCTTCTTTTAGATTTGCATACAAAGGGAAATTGCATCATACATGAAGAGGAAGATGATGAGCAGAAAGGTTTAGACCAGGAAATGCATCATGCATGTTTCTTTGATCCAGGTTGAGCAAATTTTATAGTTAATATGAGATTTGGATTAAAGCCATCACAGTTGAATATGTCACCTTCAGCTTGGAATGAAATTACCAAAGAGGCATTCCTTGATTGTTTTTTATGACCCTATTGCTGATTTTATGGAGTTTATAAGAAGCATAGATGTTAAAATTTTCTTGACATAAGAAGACTGGTTCTATCATTTTTTCAGAACACATCTTTTTTGGCTATGCATTCTTTTATTTTTTTGGGATCAAGATCGGGAAGAATTTGTCAAGAATAACGATTTATTTGGTCATTGGAAGCATATTTACTTGTAATGAAGAGGTGGTAGTTGTTGTAGTGTAGGGAGAAGTGCTGAATAAGCTCTTCATAAGGAGCGATAGATTGCTTTCTACTTTTCCATTGGGTAGGCAAAGGGCCAGCTCAGCTGCCTAGGAATGGGGCTGTATGCTTGGCATGACTCCATGCCTGGGATGCATAAAGGCACCTGGAACTACTAGGTTCTGGAAACCTCACAGGGAGGCTTTCACCCAGCTTGGAGCTAGATGTTAGCACTGAAAATGTACTATTAAATTTTGAGCTCTTTATTCATTTTGTGCTAGATTTACCCATCTCAAGGTCTTCTTCTTGTTGCCACAACCCCTCAACTCCCAGTTAAGCCTTGATAAGATCCCATAGATCTCTACTACCCAATATTGCTTTGTCAATCTGTCTTTAACCTGCAAATATCAAAGACACAAATAAAAGTCATTTCATAACTTTTATGTCTTTTATAATTTGAAATAAAATCCATATTTTTATTCCAAAAATTCCCCAAAAGAAATAATGGTGTGTGCCTAGGTGAGCCTAGTCTATCTTAAATCAAGCCTAGCGCACCAAGCCATGGTTTAAGCCATGAGTCAAGACAAAGCTTGAGTCCAAATGTCAACTACATTCAACACATAAACCATACAAAGCCCATCTCTAATACCAAGGCCCAGTGTTTAGCATCGAGCTACATACACTACTCAGTTGGTTTGAATAACTAATGTGATAAAATATTGCAGTTGTTAAGTATATTCAATTGGATGCATAAGATTTCTCAAGGAACCACTAACAGGGACAATACGCAGATGCCCTAAGAATAAGCTAGGATTGTGATCATTTGACAGAAATATGACATGTGCAGATAATAGAGTGTCGAGTTCTATACTCCATACTCCATTGGTCTCACCAGTTATTTATACATCAGCACAAGTAAAGCATAAAGGATTTAAACATCAAATACATGAGGAAATCGATCTCTGAGCAAATATTAATAAATATTAAATATAATGGTTGTCAAATCCATGACGGCAGTAAAGAATGCATATACAGCTTGTCTAGTGGTCCATTATAGCAATGGTTGTTGGAACACGACAAGTCGGCTAATCTACCAAGAGGAAGGCTGAATGTGAGGGCCAAATAGATGCACATTTAGTTTCGAGCTATTCCCAAGGGCCATGCGATAGGGAATGTAGGTTACACTTGGAGTTGTGGTGAAGAATATGAGGAAGAATCATGAACAAAGGCTTATTTATAGAGAAAGGTAAAAGTCTACAATACTACTTTGAGATGTATCCGAAAGACAATCCTGCTTTCGGCTTTCTCACATGGCGTTGGATCTTGGGTCTCTATTTAGATCATGTTTACACAACCCCTTATCTCCTTGGTCTATGCATCTTGTAGGCAACATCATTGATGGCCTGTATTACAACAACACAATTTCCAATGGACAAAATTTCTCGCAGATGGCCATTCAAGTTTCGACCAACCATTCTAAAGCCTGATGTGGTAGATTCACTTCCCATATCTCACATTCAAGAGCTTGGTTTCTTATTATGGGTGCAATATATCAGTTATTTTTTAGTAATTCAGCTCTATATGGATTCAAAGCACTTGTTGGGATGCTTGCGCCTATTGGTGTACATGGATATCTTTTGTTGAAAATGACAAGAAGCAATGACAGAACTAAATACCTAAGCCTTCATCATGCATAGTTCAAATCCAGGGTTTATATAAGGCATTTTCATAAATTTGGACATCTCATTAAGATAATGGTAGTTGTTGACAGGTCTTCGTTGAGAAAACTGCAGTTGGGGCATGTAAATGTGTTTATCTAACTATGAATGCCTTTGTTAAAGTAGAAACATGGATATTTTGTTTCATTGTAATAAGAAGTTTTGATTGAATTCAGATAAAGATGCAAATCGTGAAAGTTGACAAAACTTATTTCATCATCTTTTTAGAAGCAAGATATATGTGAAAAATCCATTCAACTCTCAAACTTGTTTTATAGTTTCTGAAGATTCCAGGTAAGCAACTATCATCTCTGCAAACTAGAGGAAACTTTAAAGAAAACAAAATCCCCTTTTATGTGAAGATGTTGAAAAAGAAAGCACTGTAGAACGCTTACAAAATGAAATGCAATGTCTTACAGAGAAGATGTCATCAACACATGATGAAAGAGAATATGTCCACCAAGGTTCTTATTGAGGCATCAAAACTTTGACTAGAAGAGTAAAAGATTGAAGGCTTTCTGTATTTTGCAATTTTTAAGACAAGACTTTCGGTGGCTAATGAACATTTCAACTGTTCATTAACATCGGTGTGGAGCTTTGGTGCCTAATAAAGACTTGGATTTTTCCTCCTTAGCCACCAAAGCACGTATTAATAAGAAGAATGTGTTAGTATCTTGCCTGTGATCAAATGTTTTTTGCTGCCAAATCATCTCAACAAGGTTCTAAATTAATTATAAAATTAAAAGGATAGAGATCACTCTCTCTTTTAAGTTTTGAATCTGATACAAAGGAGATAAGGGTTGAAAAGTTTTTTCTATTTTTAGTTAAAGATATGCCCATGTGTCATAGAAGAATCTGGAGTAGCCTTGTCATCATTCAAGACTTTATGCATGAAGCCGAATATTTCATATTTAGATACCTGATTTGATTCCTTTTTATATAGGATTCATTCCATTGTTTTGTAAATCATTTAATATTAATATTCTTAGTATAATTCGGTCCTCTTTTATAGGATCTGAGTTCTTGATGTAAAGACCATAAATTATATTGTTTAGAAGGACTAAAGGGGGGGAGGTTCGACTTTGAGTACTACACTTATTGTATATTGTGGAAAGACTCTTTCTATAATATATTCAACATGCGAGCTTCTTTCATTGATATTGTCAAATCTTCTTTTATTTTTCAGATTTATGCTTATGAGTTGAACTATTTTCTTTATCTATTTTTTATGATAGTCTATAGGTGACTACCATCTCACCATTTTATTAGTGAACAAAGGATCATAAGTAACCTTACTAGTTTCTTGACCCATCATATGTATGTTCTCGTTAATTGATTAGTTTCTCATCCATTTGATACACTCCTATCTCGAGCATTAAATTTTGAAGGCCTTTTAATCGCTGAATAAGCTTAGATGCTCGCGGAGACAATCCATTAATATAGTTATTCATATTGATCCAACCTCATAACCATTATTGAGAAAATAGTTACAAAAGGTTAAGTTACTAGGCATCTCCCTCGATACATGTTCTAGGAGAGTTTCCCTCGGAGGATAAATAATACGAATGGCCTCCCATTGGTTTCATATATGTCATACATCAGATGCCAACCCATAACTTTAGTAGCTCACGATAAGAAGCTCTATATATACACATTCATATATTTAACTGCATTCTACCTAATTTTTTGAAAGTACACATAATTACTATAGGAATGATATCATGTAATATATATAATTAAATAAATAAACAAAATATATTATGAAAAATTGAAACAAATGAAAATGTTAAAATATTCAAAAAACACGTAAACAACACTGAACACCATTGTCAACATTATGTGCTCCTCTTTATTGACATCCAATGAGGAATGTTATTGCTGGAGAAAATAGGCCACACTGATTAAATAGACTCGAGCTCTCCAAATGGATTGACACCGGGCCGTGATGCCAATGAAATCCTAACACATTTAGGTCCATCTTTGAAACTGCCTATCTTTTCCCTCAATTCTAAACGCGGAATCCATCGTAGGCATTCAAAAGAACACCATCTCCACTTCAAGTGTGCATGGTAATCCATAAATCAGGCTATTCTTTCACACATGAACAATCGATGCAAACATGGAATTATGGGAATATGACAAAGAACCTTTGAGGCACCCTTTTGTTACTTGATCAATTCGATATTCATTGATAAGACATTGCGGTGTATATTATTTTTTCAAGCATGTTGCACATAATATATAATATGGTCATTAGGAAATGCATCTATAGTTTGATAATCCATTACAATGTCTTTCATAATGGCATGCAAACCTCGATATAAAGTAGGTAAAATATTTGATGATGGTAACAAAAAATTCACCAAACAATCTACAACATAACAAATAACTAGTTAATGTAAGAATATTAATCGTAAAACTTGCATTCTAATTTTACAAGCCATTAATTAACAATTAAAAACAAAATGTAAAAAATCAACATTTATGTATAATATGAGATGGAAAATATTTCATATTGAATTTTAGGATCCGCGCTGTCACAAGTGTTCGACAAATTATTCATAACCTTTAAGTCTACTAGCAACAATGTAGCAGAGGGAAGATTTGCTCTTTGATCCTTCATAAAGTCGCTTATTTTCCTTTTCTAATAGAGGTTCATCATAAATACCAGCATTGTCCCCATCCTCATCTTGATGCGAAAACAAATCTTGCATCATTTGATTTGTCCCATCATCTTCTTCCATGAGATCCTCATTTTCTTAGTCATTATGTTCCTTAGCTTGTACAACATCATTTCTACTAATACTTGGTGCAATATTCTATGGAAAGTTAGAGGGCAACTCTAAATTTATAATTGCAAACAATCATGCAAAATTAATGTATACTATAACAAATATTCAAACAATATATATACATATACATACACACACACACACACACACACACACACACATATATATATATATATAATTTTATATAAAATTGACAAAATAAAAAAAGATAATGAATATATAGCTAATTACCATGGGACGATATTCATTCGATCCGCCATCAATATGTCCATATTTCCTACAATGTTTTGTAGTTGTTGCTATTAAAATTCTTATGAGACGTATGAGGCAACATTTTTTACAAGGGAGATAACATCTACCATCACCCTTTTCACCCGATTTACTTTTTTACCCACCTCTAACTATATTTTGCGACATTTTTCTGCACAACTTCTGCAGAAAAATACCCTTTAGGAACCGTCATTGTTATAGCAAGAATGTCGCAACATCATTAAATCGTCAAATATTTATAGTTCAATTTTAGGTCACAATCGTCGCAATTGTGACGATCGTGACCTAAAATATTTTTTTTTCTTTACCTATTTATTTGTCATATTTAACGGTTTCTTTTAACATTCAATTATAACGGTCATTCGTTTCTCTTGCAACAAACATTGACCATATTAATTTAGAAAAAGTACATTCGTCAAGATAGCGATGAATATGGAGTGGATTTAGAAAAAAATTGAATAATTGAACTTTTTCTCTTGAATGTTGCGACGAAAGAGTACTTTCGTTGCAAGTGGTCGCGCAAATTTTTCAATATGTAGTAGTGTCACAACTGCACCCATTGCTCAAACATCCACATATCACCTCATCCAATTACATGACTTGGATTGGTCTTCACCTAGAAACATCCCACATCCAATCAAAATTATCCCAATAGGACCTCCTGAAACCCTCTCCAAACCTAGATTGTAGAATAACATGACATATTTGAGCACTTGTCTGGGAAAGGGGGGTTTTATGCACATGTTTGGATAACTTGATTATTAGACATGATTGGAATTTCTATGATCCATGTGACTTATGAGTTGATGTAGGGCATACTTTCTTTTGTTGCAGGGCCACACCAGACAGATAGGAACACATGGGGAGATGATTAGTTTGGATCTCCATAGGGATAAAATCCCACCAGATGGATGTTGAGACCCCAGCTAGGGGAAAACAAATAATAGAGGCTTGCACCAGAGAGAAAGGAGGATGTTCCACTAGATATAGCCTGGAAGGCCTGGACCCAGGGGGGTCTCGCCCTCCCACTATGATGTTGGCCTTGGAAGGCCCATGACATCACCACTATGACCCTTGACGTCACCCAGCGTTGGATGGACATGATGGAGGCAATTGTGTGCCAAGTGACATGTGTGGCTTGGTCCAGAGGCCTTGGGAGGCCTAACGTTTTTCTCCTAGAGGCCAACGTTTCACCTAGGAGGCCCAACGTCACCATATAAGGGAATTATGTCACCTCTATTGCTTGATTTAGGGTTTAATTTGTCAATTTTATGTAAAAAAATGGATATTTCCTGTAAACTGGCCATGTCGGCCTTTTTGACTTAATTTTGTAATTGAAGGTCATTGTAACTATATAAATAAGGATTTTTCCCTTGTATTTTTTCAGCATATTTCACTCACACTAAGTGAGGTCTGAAGTTTGTGCCCTACTTAGGGTTTATTAGCTGAAATTTGGTGTGCACTTCTTGAAGGAGGCTAAATTTGGTGTTTCTTGGCATTTTTCTTGGTGGAAAATCTTCAGCTAGGCTTGTTGCTAGATTATTATTGTTGTATGTAAGTAAATTTGTGAAATACTTCTTTGTTTTTAATGGTTATGGTACATTTACTTTGCATTTATTCGAAGATTATGAAATTTCTAGTTTAAAACCCTAGGAGAACAAGCACGTGTTATTGTCCTTATCTTAACAATTTTTCACCTACTAGATTGTAGTAGAAACCCTACTTGTTTGAATAAATATTCTAAGGGCCCTACCATTATAGAACCCTAGCACCATTTTCTTCATCAAGCCATCATTTACTTCATCTTGAGCTAAAGAGGGAAGAAAATAGTTAGGGCCTAGAGTTACCTACTTCCTAGTAGCCATTTTCCTCCTAGGGTTTAATGATTGAGGCCTTGGATTACCAACACCTCAATCATTGAATTTCTTATCTATAGCTCTCACATTATCATTTGTTCCTTCAATTTTCCTGTTGCAAAGTGACTCCATTATCCCTAAAAGGCACTGATTTAGACCTTGAAATTTATTGATTGATGAAACCAACCCTCAAATATTTTACCTCAAGCAACCTACTAATCTTTCCTAACCCTAGAATAGGCTAATTCACTAACCTTATTTCTGCTATTACAAAATTAAGCTACAACCATTTATTACAGTAGTAAAAACACTTAAAATTGATTGCAAAATTTGAGTTATACACTGCCTAATTAGCTTCTGACAACTGCTAGTACATTGTTATTATCGGGTTATTATTTTTGGTCATTGTGAAGATATTTTAAGGCATTTATTGTGAAGATATAATCTTGTAAAAATTTTTGTTATAAAATTTTGTTTTCTTCATCTAGCATCAACTTATTGCTTTTATTAATTAGTTTGGTGTTTATGAAGCACTAACATCAAATGTGTACTTGAAAAAGATATTGTTTTCTTGTTGATTTGTTCTGGGCAGGTACACCTAAGCATATCATTCCTTCATTGATTAAAACCTTGGTACTTTCTTATCAATGTGACTTGTGAGAGAGGACACCTTTTATATATCGACACTTTAAGCTTTACCTTCTCAAACCCCCAGGTCACTAGGGACGTCTACCCTGGGCTATCATCCCTAAATAGAAAGAGATATCTTATTAGGGTGACAATGATAGGATAACCTCCTCTTCCGCCAATTTTCCTCCCTTATACTTTCCCTTTGGGAAAAGTACAAATTGTGCGATAACATAGACTATCAATAGAATCAATCCAACAATTAACACTAGGTCACATCAAGTGCGCATTGGAGTGTAACATAAGACAATAGATCTTCAACATATGAGGCTGGTATCACAACTTTCAGTAATATATATGTGACAAGATGGGTTTGAAACCATGGTGTTCTTTTATTTATTCACTATACAACCTTCAAAATCGACCAAAACCACCGTAGGTAGTCAACTAATGAACCAAGATTCAATGGAAGTAACAAATCTCTCTACTTTCGTGTCAACACATAACCATTTCAAAACCCAAGTTCGATTTTACAATAGTCACAACAAGTAAGAATGAGGTTTGAATGGTCAGGACGATGTGACAATTCTACAAGTGGGGTTTGTAAAATGAAACCAAAACCTCCATCATTTTTACAACAACAAAAGTTTGACATGAAAATTAAACACAAGGTGGCCACAAGGCAAAAACCCGACTTTGTATACATTCAAACACTGTGGAATGGCAACTTGAAAGGGCCACAAGCATATTTTGGATTGAGGAGGAGATAAGAATAACCACATTAAAAGAACCTAGAACTTTATTTACATCTCTTTTTTGTTTTCTAAAAACCCTGGGGATTCTGAGACGTGTAGAAACAAAACTAATTTTTCCATAAATTCCTATCAACAACAAGGAGAAGTAATAGCGATTCATCCACCCGAGGAAAAACCATAGCCAAATAACCTGCTTGTGAGAGAAACATTCATGAATTCCAACTTGCATTATTGAAACTCAACCAAAATAATTTGCATGAGTAGGAGGAATACATCCAATAGCGTATCTTTAGGAGAAGAAAATCCATGTATGTATGAATTCTAGAGACAACACAAAGATTCTATTCAAAGTGTGGTTATAATGATGAATGGAAGGGAGAGAGTCACCATACATGTGAGGAAAGCACCAAAAAGAACCAAAGATCACCACTATTCTCCAACGGTTGAGCGAAACAGAGGCAAACTAATGGAATGACAAATCTAGAAAATATATTATTTTCTAGGAAAGAAATTACCTATTCATCTTATGTATGTTTTAGAGGTACAAGTTTAGTCCACTTTGTGAAGTAGTTTGTTGTTGTAAGAATAAAAGTATGTCCACTAGAGAATGGGGGATTAATGGGACCAATAAATTCTAGGCCCCATTTAGAAAAGGAAAATCAAGTAAGACTAGTTGTAAAGGGGTGTGGCAAAGAAAGTTCTTTCCATCAAATTTTGGAACTTGTCATAAGATCTTGCGAATTTATAGGAGTATCGAAATATCAAAGGACAATAGTAACCATTTATAATGATTTTAAAGGAAGTGTAGAATAAAAATGTTGATTAAGATTGGTTGTCATTGATGTCAACCCTTGAAGAAAGTCTAGTAGTGAATTACGGTAACACAAAGGTATGGGTAATGGAGACAAGGTTGGTTCATGTATGATGGTATGAGTTTTAATATATTTTAGTAATACTATTCTATATGGATATTACATGTCATTCCATTTCTGGTGGTGTGGGGAGCGTCACATAACTCCCCGCAGTTAGAGAGTTATGGCCATGAGGAAGTTAAGGTGAGGTTTGGGTAATGGACCCATGTTTGTTTGATGGATAATTGTATGAGTTTGATATATTTTCAAGTAATAATATTCTATATGTATATTACATATCATTCCATTTCTGGTGGTATGTGGAACATCCACATAACTCCTCATGATTTGAGTTATGGCCTTACAGAGTTGGAGGACCCTCATATGTCATATAGAAGCCCCAAAGGGTAGTCAAAGTGATTTGGGAATTTTAGAAGGTAAACAATAAAAGTGAAATTGTGTGTGCTATAATTCAAAGTGAAGACAAAATAATTTATTTAAATAATAAGTTTAATGGAGAAATTAGAAGTGGGTTAACCCTAAAATAAGGAAAGTGGGCAAAGTGACCTAGAAGATGCTTCTAAGGAAGCTACTTGGAAGTATAAATAAGAGTCAAGGTTCTCTCATTTTACATAACACTTGAGAATATTGAATATCTATAGGTGGTAGCAGGGGTAACCAAAGGATATTTAATCTGAATTTCATAGGAAAGGGTGAAAATAAGGTAGGAATTCAAGGGAGGATAAATTCTTTTGATGATGATTTCTAAGGTTATGTTATTTCTAGGTCATATCACCATTTTGCTTATGCGTTTTTGTAAATTCTTCATAAAATTGAAATTGATATGGGATTGAGAATACATATCTAGGTAGATGTGGTAAGAATTTCAACTTGTGGGTCATTGTATTTTTGGAGTTACACTCCATGGAAAATGAGTTTGTGGCTAGAATCTGAAACTAGTCTAAAACGGGTGTTTGAATTAAAGCGTCATAACTTCTTCATATGAGATCCATGGCCGGTCACGACCAAATGTGTGTTGGATTTATATTATTACAGGTCTAGCGATTACTCACGTGTAACATTTTCATATCCATTCAACAAATACGTGGGAGAAATGACTCTACAGGTCTCTCTCTAGAATAAGTCAGTCTGACAAAGGTATGTCATTTTGCTATAACTCATTTTAGGAGTTTTCAAGTAGTGGCACTTGGAAGAATTGCATAAAGAACAAATGAAGAACATTTTGTACTATTTTTTAGATATTTATTAAGTGCTGATTTATTATTTTTGCAAGTTAGGGTTGTTTACTAATCTAAAAACTAGTCATGTGAGACTAAAGAAAAGTTTGATGAAATGCTAGTCTCTTGTTGTGAGAAAGTTAAGGAAGGTTTGTAGGTATGTGATCATATGCACCAAGTCTATACATATTTACAAATCATATTTGGATGATGAAATTGATGACGTATTTTGGTTAAGGTACATGTTGGGTACATGGTTGAATAGTAGTGATGAGTTTGTTCACATCAAGTGTATAGTTTATGATGTTGGTACATGGTTGGATGCACTTGTTTATGTTACGAGTTGATTCTGAAGTTGTTTGGTATAGGTTGGTTCATATTTGATGCACTTGTTTATGATACATATTGATTCTGAGGTTGTGGTACATGTTGATGTATGGTTGATGCATGGTTCAAGTTTATTGAGTGCAGTTTATAGCGGTATATCTCGCAGTGATAGTGTGATAGTGGTTCCATCATTCTAATTCTACTTTAGGGAGGTTGGGCCAGGGCAATGGAAGGTGGTTGTAGCCACTTTTTAGTTGTATTTGGAGAACATGGGTTGTAGCCTCCTTTTTGGTTGTAGCCAAAGAATAGGGAGTTGGAGCTTCCCTCAAGTTGCTTGAGAAAAAAGGGGTTGGATCCTCCTTCTAGTTGTATGTTGGAAAATAAAGAAATTTGGTGCTTCCGATGAATGTAATTCTTCCAGACATATAAGAAAAAGAATTCTTTGTTTTCTCACTTTGGGTTTCCACCTTAAAAACATTGGTGTCGCGTGTATGTGTATGATTGTTCATTTGTTCATTTCTTATTTACCTCTAGGTTGTTGGATGATAATGCTACATTGATATATCCGTCCATCCATCCATTCCTCCCATTCCATTTCCATCCTCCATCCGTCCGTCCATTCCATCCATCCATCCATCCATTCCATCCATCCTTCCGTCCATTTCCCCATTCCATCCATCCATTCCATCCATCCATCCATCCATCCGTCCATCCATCCATCCATCCATCCTTCCATCCATTCCATTCCTCCATTCCATCCGTCCATTCCGTCCGTCCATCCATTCCATCCATCCACTCCTCCATTTCATTTCCATTCCATTTCCATTCCATCCCATTCCATCCTTCATTCCATCCATTCCGATCCATCCATCCATCCATCCGTCCATCCGTCCATCCATCCGGTCCATCCATTCCATCCATCCTCCATCCATTTCCATCCATTCCATTCCATTCCATCCATTCCTTTCCATTCCTCCATTCCGTCCATTCCTTCCTTCCATCCATCCATCCATCATCCATCCATCCATTCGCCATCCACTCCGTCCGTCCGTCCATCCTTTCCATTCCGTCCATCCATTCCTCCTCCTTCCTCCTCCATCCTCATTCCATTCCATCCATTCCTTCCTCCTGTTGGGAAAAGGAAGAGACCCTGACCTCTACATGAGGGTAAGTCAAGATAGTATTTTATTAATTGATGTTTATTTTGATGATATTATTTTTGGTAGTGATGATGTGAGGTTAAGCCAGAAATTTACAAAGGCTATGCAGAATGAATTGAAATATCATTACTTGGAGACTATCCTTCTTTTGGAACTTCAGATACGTCAAAGAAACCAAGAGATTTTTATTTCTCAAACCAAGAGTATATTAGAAATGCTAAAGAGGTTGAATGGAATATTGCAAAACTAGTTATCACTCCCATGAAAACCGGTTAGAGTTAAGAAAGCAAAGATCATGATTCAAAGTCTATAGATCGGAGGAAATACATATCAATGATTCGATGGTGGTATCCTATATGTGACAATATCTAGACAAGATGTAATGCGAGGCGGTTGGACGGTGGCATGATTTCAAGAAGAACCAAAGGAATCACATGTGTTAGTAGTGAAGAGAGAGTATTTCCGGATATCTCAAAGGAACAAAGATTTTGGATTATAGTATCCAAAGGAAAGTATCTATATTTTATTACCTACATAGATGTAGATTGGGAAGGTTGTATTGATGATGATGAAGCACTAGTGGAGAAACGGTCTACTTGGGTTAGTGTTTAGTATCATGGCTAAGAAAAAAGCAATCATGAGTATCTCTATCTACAACCCAGAAGTATATTGCAGCGACAACATGATGTACACAAGTTTGGACAAGCTTGAGACTTCGAAAGATATATAGGTTGAGTATGATGAGCCCATTCAAATCTATTGTGATAATACAAATGTCATGGTATCTCAAAGAACCAGTGATGCACTCCAAGATGAAGCACATTCAATCAAGTATCACTTTCCTGAGGGAGCAGGTTGAGAAAAGAACATGAGAGTTGGTATGTGGGAAAAAGAACAAAATTAGCTGATTATGTTACAAAACCACTTCATGGGAGATCCTTTGAGAGTATCTTAGTTAGAGACTTCAGGAGTTATTTATACTCCAAAATGAACTATTTTGAATGCTTATCTTATATGTCTAGATGCCATGAAGCACCATAAAGAGGATAGTTGATTGGAGAAACCTCGGATGGAAATATACCTTTGCCATTATTGACAAAGCCGAGAATATTTATCATATGTAGAGGGCAGAGGCATGATTCGAGGAGGAGAAATGGTCACAAAGATGGAAACAGAGGCATGGTTCTAGAGTGAGCATGAGTGATATGACTTCATTATTGCATGAAATGATTTCAGTATTACATCAAAGTGTTTCCATCAATGCCGAGGGATGTGTGTTGATTAAGGTTGGTTGTCATTGATATCATCAACCCTTGAAGAAAGTCCATTGGCAGTGCAGTAGCACAAAGGTTTGAGTAATGGACCCAAGGTTGTTTAATGTTTAAGGGCATGAGTTTTAATATATTTGAAGGTAATACTATTCATATGGATGGTACATGTCATTCCATTTAGGTGGAGTATGTGGAAAGTCACATAATTCCTCATAGTTAGAGAGTTATAGCCATGAGAAGTTGGAGAACCCATGTTTGGATAATGGCATGAGTTTTGATATATTTTAGGTAAGACTATTATATATGGATATTACATGTCGTACCATTTACAGTGGTATGTGGAGCGTCCACATAACTCCTCACGGTTTTGAGAGTTATGGCCTTACGAGTTGGAGGACCCTCATGTGTCATCTAGAAGCCCCAGTCAAAGTGGTCAAAGTGGTTTAAGAGATTTTACAAGGTAAATAATAAATTTATGTGATGATTTTACTATAATTCAAATTGAATACAAAATAAATTATTTAAATAATAAATTTAATGGAGAGAAATTAGAAGTGGGTTAACCTAAAATAAGGAAAGTGGGAAAAGTGACCTAGAAGATGCTTCTAGGAAGCTACTTGGAAGTATAAATAAGACAGATAATTTTACATAACACTTGATAATATTGAATATCTATAGGTGGTAGGGTAACCAAGGACATCTAAGACAAATTCGAGGAGGAAGGTGAAGAAAAGGCCGAAATTCAAGGGAGGATCAATTCTTTTGATGATGCTTTCTAAGGTATGTTATTTACAGTCATCTCACCATTTTCACAATAAATTTATTTATAGAATGATTTAGACCATGAAATTGATAGGCCATTGAGGAATAATATCAAGTATTTGTGGTAAACATTCAGTTATTGGGTCATTGTATTTTTGGTTACACTCCATGGAAAATAGAAGTTATTGTGGCTAGTCCTAGAAACTAGTCTAAAGAAAAGCAGGTGTTTTCGGTAAAAATGTCATAACTTATTCATAACATACACAAATTTAGTAAGACAAAATGTGTTAGTTAGATTCTGATCCTATAGTATTACGTGTAAAATTTTAGATCCATTCAACAAATATTTCATGCAGGGCCACACTCCTGAGTTGCTCTCTAGGAATGAAGTCATGAATTGACAAGGTATACCATTTTGCTATAAATCATTTTCTAAGAGATTCCCAGTAGTGACACCTAAGAGGAATTGCATAAAAAACTAAAAACATTGTGTCCCTATTTTCCTTATCTTTAGTCATTACATGTACATAGTTATGATTATTTCAGAAGAGTTAGGGTTGTTGACTAATCTAAACTAATCATGTGAGACTAAACATTTATTGATGAAAATGTTAGTCTCTTGTTGTGAGAAAGGAAGAGGGTTTGAAGGTATGTTATCATATACACCGGTTCTAGCTACATATTTACAAATCATATTTGGATGATATGAAATTGTATATGAGGCTTTTGGTTAAGGTACATGTTGGGTACATGGATTTAGGAACAGTAGTTGATGAGTTGGCACATACATGGGGTGTATAGTTTATGATGTTGCTATATTGATAAGTCATAGTTGATGATTAGTTGACACATGATTGGTACATGGTTGGATGCACTTGTTTATAGTGAGGTTGATTCGAGTTGTTTTGAATTACGAGGTTGGTGCATGGTTGATGCACTTGTTTATGGTATAGAGTTGAAGTGGTTGATGCATGGTTTATGCATGGTTCATGTTTATTGGTACAAGTTTACGGTGGTATATCCATTTGATAGTGTGGCAGTGGTTCCATCATTCTACTTCTACTTAGAATTGGTTGGGCGGAGACAGGGCCAGTGGTTGTAACCACCTTTTGGTTGTAACCAGGAGAACATAGAGGTTAATATCCTCCCTTAGTTTGTAGCCAAAAGAATATGGAATTTGGAGCTTCCCCTCGGGTTGTAGCTTTGAGAAACGAGGTTTGGATCTTCCTTCCAATTCAGGTTGGAAAACAAAGGAAGTTGTTCTTCCAATGAATGTTATTCTTCAAGACATATAAGAAAAAGCATTATGTGGTTTTATCACCTTTGGGTTTGCATGTAAAAACAAATTGTACTAATATGTGTATGATAGTTCATTTTTTTCATTGCTTATTTACTCTGCAATTATTGGATGATAATGATACATTGATATAACACTTGGATTATATGGTTTAAAAACCATTAAATTTCTATTATTGATTCAGCCCCCTCTCGGTAATCCAACAAAAATGACCACCAATGTGAATGATAGAAACACATGATCCATGAATTTCATGTAAGAATTTGTGTGCTTCTTCATCATTCACACATTGAAGTAATAAACCATCAACAAACCTTTTAAATAAAAAGTCTCTAAAATGATATACTTGGAAGCTTCAGGTGAAGTCTCCTTCTTTGATGAGGATCTAGCTCATCCGGACACTTTCTATCTTTATGAAATAATACACCACATGTTTATCACAGGGGTGAGTCGGATATAGAAAGGATTTTTTATTCTCAATATAAAACATAGTTTAAAGGATTATGATGATCGTCAAGTTCTTCACTTGGTTGAGGAATCTTTACGCTAAGTGAATATCTAGAATATCATCCATGATTGTTTTTGAATTGATGATGGTTAAATTATGCTCCTGAATTTTGGCAAGCTAATGTGTAAGTTTTCCTGAAAGATAAGTTTGTGAAAGAAGAAACTTAACAGTAGGAAAAGGTTTTATCTGCATATGTTTTCCCAAAATAAAAGTGGATTTTTTATATAGCCTTAACAAGAGAGAAAAATCATGTTTCTCGATATAAGAGTACTTGAGTTCATCATTTGATAAACAAAACAAATGTATGCTACATGTTTTTCATTGTTTTGGTCATCACTTTGTAAGAGGATAGAAGAAATTGCTTCCTCGGTGGGATTGGTATATATGATAAAATATTTCTCAAAATATGAACTACGCCAAAACTAGTGCAAAACTGATTTCTTTCTTAATCCTAGAAATCATTTTGACATCATCTGTCCAAGAAAAAAAAAACGATCTTGCTTAAGAAGATTATGAATTGGTTTAATCATGTGCCAAATAAAGAATATAAACCTATGAACAAAATTGATCATTCCTGCAAGATACTGAGATATATAAAATATGCAGAACATAAATGAAATGCTAGAAATGTGAAAGCGATGAAAATATCGATATAATCTTCACAATACGAAGTGATGCTCTTGAAATATGAAATAGCACTTTTGAATCGGATAGCAATGGAACTCACGAGGCCTCTTGAGGGGCAACCTCAGTTGATGGCTACATTGCAAATAATATCCAAGCTAGGTTTTCTCATACCCTGACCCTTATTTATACTAAATATGTCACAATGAGAGAAGCATTCTAAAGGAAGATCCTTCTATAAGTGGAAGTTTCTATTAGGTCTTCTACATCCGCCTTATTATTTTATTGAAAGGTCTTATTAATATTGACCTTTATTACATCCAATACATTGATCTACCTATGTGCGGGTTGAAGACCTTAACATATACGCCCCTTAAAAACAACCTTGTCCTCAAGGCTTGAGATGTAGAGCTTGTTTGAGGAATGGTATTTGGAACTAGTGGACATGTTGGAGTCATATCTTTCCACTTTGTACTACTTCCTTGATGGTTTCTCGGCCAGTGATGCTCCTCTGGTCCAAAGCGCTACGGTTGTAGCCAAATAGATCGCCTTCTTGACTAACTCTGGAAGGTTGGTTTGAAGAGTTGGCTGGTTCCAATCACCTTCTTCAATAGGAAACATGAAAAGCAGGATGTAACCCATTTGGCCCAGAGCTAACTGATCTGCGACTTGTCCCACGCGCTTGAGAACTGTATGAGGGCCATAAAATTTGGGTGCCAACTTGACATGACCTTGAGGGAAGTTGTGGTAGAACAAAGGCGAATAAAAAGCAGATATATAGAAAGAAACCACACTTTATTATTACAAACCCTTGAGGTAGGGCAACACTATACAATGGATCACATATGGAAGGGATCCTCTCACACAGTCACTTGCCTCTTAGGCATCCTCCTATTGAGCCTAAAGCTCCCACATTACACTAATTCTCTTCATGTCTCATTACATTGCTTGAGCCCCTTTATATAGTGTTACCATTACCTAAGAACATTCTAGAGGGAGGAATCTTCTAGAGTAGAACCTTCTAAGAAGTCCTCTTACATTTAATATATCTAACTACCAACAGGTGGGCCTTATTTAATAATATAGTGGACCTAGTCCACTATACATTGACCTCCACTTATTATCACTATGGGCCCTCTAGGCCCCTCTACTACCTCTCTAGCTGCCCATTCCATCCCCTTATGAAGCGTTGTCCTCGGCAGCTTGATGTGGCTCCATATACAGGGGTCCCATGGATGGTGTGGACCCATAATCTTGAGAAAGGCCCGAAGAACCAAAGTCCATGTAGAAGGAAATCCACCATCCTGCGGAAGTGATTCAACCACCATTATGGCAAGGGGTCCCATGTCCAGTGCTCATGTGAACTCCAGTAGAAGATTTTTGGAACCCAATAACCAACTCAAATGATGCTCCAAGGTAGGCACCTATCATGTGGATCCAAATAGAAGATCCATCCACATAGTGAAAGAGGGTCGTAGTAGAATGCAGGATGAATAATACCCAACTGTAGAATATGCGGTGAGCGGTAACTATCTCTTGGTCTGGGACATTGATGTTCTCTGAAGGTGGGTAGAGTCATCAAATAAAATATAAGAGTGGTTGTCATCCCAGAAATGAAGCAACTATCTATACACCAATCATCACAATCGTCATCAAAATCATACCAGAAGCATATATTTCTTGATTATATTCATGCATGAGACCACCGCATAAGAAATCTCTCTGCATGTCATTCAATGAATCTTGAATACTATGAAAACTATCATTGAGGCCATATGTGGTGGCCTATGAGGCTAATAATGTGAGGAGCTCTTTGTGAGGCTATCTGCCAAATGCACATCCAATTTGTCATCCAATTGGACTTTGAATGATTCGAGAATTTCTTTCAAGGTTTGAAGAAATAGCCAAATGTGAGCACCCCATGAACTCTTCAGTCCTGCATCTATCACGGAAAAACTCAAAAAAATAAACCCAAGTTTTGGCAAAAAATCACGGTTTTTTCTAGAAAAACCCTAAAAAGCTGCTGAACTTAGTACTCAACTTCACTTCGGGACTCGTTTGGTTGATTTTTTTGAAATTGGGTGAAATTGTGAGAACTTCAGTTGTAATTTGTTTGAGAAAATTCGGCCTCAAAATGCTACAAAAAAAAAAATACAAGCGTCACCGTCCGAGGAAAAACCGAAAAATTCTGATTTTAAAACATCAATTTTTTGACCTTCCGGACTCCGTTTGGACGATTTTTTTTTTTAAATTGGGTGGGTTTTTGAGAGGAACTCAGATATATCACAACCCTTTCCTGGAAATTTGCATAGAAATATACTGAAAATGTCTGGAATGTCGCGGCCCTCTTTTTCTTCTCCAAAAAAAGCATAAAAATAAAAAATAGTTGCCCACAACTCAGGCCAAGGAGAAATTCTTTCTGATACCACTTGTTAAGAACCAAAGACTGAATAAAAGCAAGATGGTGGGGATCCTATTATTGAAGGGCAACACCATACAATGGATCCTATTATTGAAGGGATCCTCTCGTGTTCACCTGCCTCTTCGAGGGACAACCTCCTATTGAACTCTGAAGCTCCCCTGATACACTAATTCTCTTCATGTATCATTACATTGTTTGGAGCCTTTATATAGTGTTACCATTACCTAAGAATATTCTAGGAGAGAAATCTTCTAGAGGTAGAATCTTCTAAAGGATCCTCTTACATTTATTATATCCCAACTACCATAGTAGGCCTTATTTAATAATACAGTGGACCTACTCCACCTTACATTGGTGACCTCACTATTATCACTATGGGCCCTCTAGGCCCCTACTACTCTAGCTTCTGTACATTCCATCCCCTTATTAAAGCTTTGTCGTCAATGCTTGATGTACAACCATATACCAGGGTCTCATGTATAATTGTGGACCATAATTTTGAAGAATACTGAAGAACCAAGTCCCATGTAGAAAGGAAATCCACCATCTTGATAGTCCAACCACCATTGTAAGCTGGGTCCCATGTCCAAGTGCTCATGTGAAGACTCACAGTAGAGATTTTGGAACCAATGTCAACTCAAATGATGCTCCAAGAAATGGAAACACCTATCATGTGGATCCAAATAAGAAGATCCATCCATATAGTGGAAGGAAAGGGTCATAGCGAGAATCACGGAATGAATACCAGCATGGGAATATATATATACTTGATTTGAGCAGTAGTAGCTCTACGATCGGGACATTGATGTTCTCTCTGAGGAAGGTGAGAGTCATCAAATAAAATATGAAAGTAGTTGTCATCCCATAAATGACGCTATCCATATACCAATCATCTGTCGTCCTCAAATCCTTACCAAACATATCTTTCTTGCTTATATTCATGCATGGCATGCATAAGAAATTTCTCACGCATGTCATTCAATGAATCTTGAATTGCATAAGAAATTTCTCCTGCATGTCATTCAATGAATCTTGAATACTATGAAAACTATCATTGAGGCCATATGTGAGGCTGGTTGTGAGGCTATGTGTGAGGCTCTTTGTGAGGCTATCTGCAAATGCATCCAATCTGTCATCTAATCGGGCATTGAATGATTCAAGAATTTCTTTCAAGGTTTGAGAAGAAATAGCCATGTGAGCACCCTATGAACTCTTCGGTCCTGCAGCCGTCACGGAAAAACTAAAAAAATAAACCCCAGAAGTTTTGGCAAAAAATCGCGGCTTTTTCTAGAAAAACCCTAAAAAACTGTTGAACTTGAAATGCTCATAACTTCACTTCCCGGACTCCGTTTCGGCTGATTTTTTTTTTTTGAAATTGGGTGAAATTTTGAGAGGAACTCAGATTTGTAATTTGTTTGAGAAAATTCGGTCTCCAACTGCTACAGAAATGAAAACAAATCGCACCGCCGTCCGCAGAAAAAACCCTGAAAAATTGCAGATTTTAAAACCTCAATATCTGGACCTTCCGGACTCCGTTTCGGACGATTTTTTTTTTTAACTTGGGTTTTTTTCTGAGAGGAACTCAGATATGCAACCCTTTTCTGCAAATTTTGCATAGAAATATACTGAAAATGTCTGGAATATCGCGGCCCTCTTTTTTCTTCTCCGAAAAAAAAAAACTGCAAAAATAAAAAATAGATGCCCACAACTCCGGCCAAGGAA
>SNQJ01S0126849.1:40876-55091 GCA_010110895.2 Picea sitchensis | reverse complement strand
TTGTTGGGTGTATTCAGCTTCCCAGCAAGGCGCAACTATCCCAGATTGAGGGTTTGATCCAGCAGTGGGCAAAGATCTCAGTTGTCATTCATCTTCGACAACCATGTGGCCTTTGGAGGCTTGTATCATCTCTTCTTGGGTTATTGTCATTGTGTTATGAGCTCTCATGCTCTATTGTTCCAGATTTGTAGATCTATTGTGTCAAGATCTTCTACTACTATGAATAAAATCAGATCTGAGGTATTTTTGGTTATTCCTTGTGTTGTTGATCTTGCATCTTGTTGAGGTATGTTCCATTGCTATATCTTCTTTGATTATTGTTACAAACACACATAAAAACCATCATATTAAACCCCAATGCAACTCATGAGACTTAAGACTGCAAAGTGTTTGACGAAATGCCACAACCAGAAAACATTTAAAAATCAATGAAAACGAAATGTTCCTGGCATCTTGGTTTGGGAACAGTTCACCATTCTCCCTAGATATACTCTTCACATCACCTTGAGCTTCATTTCCCTAAATCTTAACAATCTTAACCTAGGGAAGCCCCCCTTGAGCCAGTGGAAGAGCTGGCCTGAAGTGAAAGAGGATTGGTGAGGTGACAGTGGCCTTCCCTCTCAGTTACACCAGATTGCACATGAGCTTTCAGACTTTATCTCAATAAGTGTGAGTTTGTGTGATAAAAATCACCAAAACGGCCTCTTTGATGTCACTGTCTGAGAATAGGAAGAGGGCGAAGAGGTAACCTGAATCTGGGGCTGCCCAGGAATATCATAGAGAGTGGATATGTGAGAGAACAAGGATCCAGGGTTAAGGTCGAATGGGAGGAAAGAGTGGCGGGGGAGGATAATGTGCCAAAAGTGTTTGGGGAAGTAAGGGAAGTACATAAATCATATCTCCTTTGAGAAATAAAAAGACGTTTCTTGCAATGGAGGAGACGACGATAAGGCGCTCTGAGGTTGGTGCAGGAGGGGTGAACATGGGTGAATGCACGTCGAAGTTGGTGGTGGAGAGCCTTGCATTCCACGTCATACCATCAGTTCATATGGTAGGAGTTGGTTTTTTGGGAGGTGGAAGTGGGTCGAGTGGAGTGAGGGTAGGATTTGAGGGTTGCTTCCCAAATGATGGATGAGATCCAAGTGTACTTGGTAGATGCAAAATCAAGTAAGGAGAATTGGGTCTCGAAGGGGAGCATCTGGAGGAGGTGCGTAGAAAAGGTGTTCAAGTCCCCTTCATCGAATCAAAAGGTAGTACGAGGTGGACCCTAGGGGGGGTGTCGAGAGGGAGGGTGTCATCTCGAAGAGAGAAGGAAAGAAGAGCGTGGTCCGTGATGGGGATGGGGGAAACAGAGAAGTGATGAATAAAGGGAAGTAATTTCTAGCTAGAGAGGACATAATTAATTACACTCGCACCTCCGCAATGAGGCCAGCACATGAAAAAGCGAGAACTTGGGAAACATGGGAGCTCGGTCAGAATCAACAACTCCTCAGATTCCCCTAGCTGCAAAAGGTGTCGCCATGGGCTATGAAAGGCCCCAATGCATCGTCGAACATTCAATGAAGCCTCACTGACTCTGGATCTATCTCCTGGGTGCAGAATACATCTTCTGACTAGTCATGAAGAGGAATCTAGAGGGCTCTGGTGCAGGAGTTGGAGTCACCTAGAAGAATAATCTCCCCAACCATTGAGTATTGGGCAATGTCGGCATACAAATCTATAAAGGGGTCCCCATCAAGCCTATTATGAATAGCATACGATGAAGAAGCTAGAGGGAAGTAATAGACTACAATGTAAATGTCCCATTGGAAGAGGAGAAACACATCTAACTGGAACCCACATAAACCTAGCAAACTCGTCCGCGGCCACCAAAGATATCCTACTCCGAAGGGAGTCCTTAGTGAAACAAGCAACTCCACTTGAGCCTCTGACACGCCCCAAGCTCCTTGTCTCATGTCTATAGGTTGAGAACCGATGGTATCTTGTGATGTTCAAGAGAGGTTGAATAGGGCTCTCATGCGTCTCGGTGGAATAGGATTTTCGACGACCTAAGAGCATCATACATTAGACCCGACAATGACCAAAAGGATCCATTGTCATTCCTATAGCTAATGGAAATGCATGTGCCCTATCGCCTCTCCCAACGGACTCGTCATTTGGAAGCCCCAAATTGAGGTTCCCACCCAGGTGGAAAAGAGTCATGAATGACTGCTTTGAGGTTCCTGATGACTACCCATTTCCCTGCCTGGCATGCTGTTGTAACCAACTCTCTGGAGTGTTTGAGCTCTACAACCTGTGTTCTAGGGAGATCTTCATCAAGGAAGATCTTACTAGGAAGAGAGAACAACTTTCGCTTAGCTCTATGGGCCCGGAGTTGATTGGTCGCAAACCTGAATCGGAGAAAGAGAGTGGAGTTAGACCCAAGCCAAGCTCTATCAAGGGTCACATCGGGAAGATCCAGATTATCCCTAAGAAATAAGGTCCCAACCACCCATGGGGTCCAAGGATGGAAGAGGTAGAGGGAGCCCTCTCACTTTGAGGTTCAATTCTCGTACCCGCCTAGTACATTCCTCCATGAATTTAGCCTATACCACCTCCTACACTGCTGCCTGAGGGGGAGAGCAGGGGGGGCTTATCCCTTCCTCTAACTACATGTGCCCATGAGTTGATATGTTTTTGTTTCATGTTTAAAGGCAACCTACTGAGATCTAAACTCCTACTTATTTTTAAGATCGAGAATTTTTGCGTGTAAGTTGTTGATTCAATGGTAGTGTAGTTGAATCAATATACCACTAAAATTTTGCAATATAATCATCCCAATATGGCTCTGGGAGCTCATTTGGAAATCCTAGGATACTCGAAAAATCAAATGGTGCATACCACTCGACCATCCATGGAGGTAATGTAATATTTCTTTACTTCTAGATCTTCAATATGGAATGCTAATATGAAATTTGCAAAACATATAACCCTCATAGCTCATTACAATATCAATGGAGTCGCTAGGTGAAGTTTCAAATTCCTTCAAGTCTTGCTAGATGGCCTCACCGCTACAAACTGCAAGTTTCTTCAAAATCTTTAGGAACAAGACTTTGTTCCTTCATGGAGTCACCATATGAGAGAAGATCTTCAAAGAGATACCCTCATCAAATCAATGTAGCAAAATTATTGAATAAGGGGAACTAGACTTTGTCCCTTGCAACAGCACCAAAATTATTACCTCCCAAACCTACACTCATGATAAAGCCTTGAAACACAAGTGCAACCCTAGGGGAACTCTTCCTCTCTCTTAAGGTCGACTCTCCTGCGGCAAATGGGGGGAATCCCTAAGTAAAGTGTAAGATAAACTTTAGAAAAAGATGAGATGTTGGACCAAGAACAGTGCCAATCCAATAAGTAATGTAGTCAAGGCGAGAATGTGGAGAAAGCGTAGTGTAATGTCCCCATTTTCAGGGTCTCTTGCTCTGCAATTGGAGATGACTTATGGGGTTTGTGTCAACCTGATCAAAGGGGTAATTTGATGTTACCAGTGAGTTTAGAAGGTTTAGAGGAGTTATATGATGCCCAGCCAGGTTCGTTTATCATCTTTCATCATCGGGATCACTCCTGTGCAGTCAGTTTTCGATTCCGATGCATTTCAACCATTCTCGTAATTTGGGAGTAATATTGAGCATATTTAATTGATTTCACTAAGGTTGTTATTTTAATTAAATTATTTAAGGGGGGCACCTTAGTGTAAAAGCTCATTGGAATCGGGATGAAAAACTTTAAATGTTGGGAGGATGAAAAGTGACTTTCAGTGCTTGGAAATGTTTTAAAATAAGATAAATCACTTTTTGGAGTAAAAAGGATGTTATAAAGTGACTTTGGGGAAATATTAAAGATAAATTAAAAAGTCACTTATATATTATTTAATTGAGAGGAAAAAAAGTAAAAATGGTATAAAGGAGAATTAGGAGTTCATTTTCTCGTTATGCATGATCATTATCAAATTTGGACTTTGGAGAGCTCTTGTGGCTTTTTAGGGTTTGGGATTGAAACCCATGAGTAGATTGGTTTCGGTGGGGAAACTATCCACCCTAACTGATCAAGAAGGAGAGATTACTCAGATCTCTCTCTTGGATTTCATTGTGAAAGAGAAAGATCCATCTTTGTTAAGTTGTGGGGAATTTCTCAGAGTTAGGAGTGATTTGCAGCAGTGTGTGTGTTTGTGGTGGTTGTATTCTACTCTTCAAATCGAGGGCATCACAAAGGGGAAATCACACCGTCATCTACAGCAAGTCGTGGCAGCATAAGGAGGGCCCTAGCACCCATATCAACTCGTGGCAACTTGCAAAAGGGGAGGTCGTGACCTGATATCAGCTCGTGGAGTTTAAGAAGTTTGTGGGAGCACAAGAAGAGAGGTGTGGAGAGCTAGGGGTTTTGCATAGTTTGTGGAGATCTTGAGAGCAAATCTGGCTGCCATTCATCATATTTTGCTAGAATGTAGGGTATTTTCTGAGTTGTGGGTGTTTGTGGAGGAAGTCCTAGGGTAGAGGTTGAGCTACCATTCATATTTGTTGGTCAAAAAGGACCATGCCATTCTGTATTGTAGCTTTCTCCTTTGGCTGAGACATTTCTGTGCCAAATCGTGGGAGTATTGGAGAGAGATCGTAGTTGTTGTGGCAACTCGTGGATCTTTAGAGAAGGGCTGTGATATTAACAGCAGACTATGTGGGGTTTAAGAGCCGCCAAGTCACTCATTTCAAATCAAGGAACTTAGGGAAGGGTCGCATTACTTATGGCTGGCCGTTGAAGGATCTTTTAAGGAGGCCGCAGTTTACTTACAGGTTCGTGGGAACTCTAGAAAGGGCATAATCATATGTTGCAGATCGTGTGGACTTCAGGAGGTATCGAACCCTTCCCTTCGTGGCTGTTCATAGGGTCTCAATAGGGAATTAATTCAGAAGGGTCGAACTGCTATACCTTTATCTATCCTTCTCATTAGATCATGCCATAAATTGCTGCTTATGATGTTCAAAGGGGTGCCGATCCAATTGTATTAAGTGTTGTCCAATCATTCTTACTCCAGGTCAGCAGAAGATGAATAAAACAGTTTGATATTGCAGATTTTCTCTTGCTGTTACAGTTTTAGTATGTGAGTGTTGTCATTTGTGTAATTGCTGCTTATTTTATTAAATCAATAAAAACCTCGTGTGTGCCAAGAACTATTATGGTTCATTGTGAAACTACTTTGAGCAAGAGGTCTGAAGCAAATAAACCTTAAAAACCTATCAGCAGTAAACAAATAACCTAACAGCAGTGCAAGAGGGTGGACTGTTTGTGAACTATTTGACAAAAGTCCTATACCAAATCAACAAAACAGAACAGTTGACAATAAGGGGAATTTTACAGTGGCATCTTAGCAAGGTTGTGAACTGTTTGACGAAAGTCCAGAACTAAATAAGCACAAATACATCAGCAGTAATAAGAGGGTATCAGAGCATTGTAGTGAACTGTTTGACAAAACATCTGAACCAAATAACCACTAAAACATAACAGCAGAAAACACAAATTATATCAGCAACCCAAGAGAGGATTTTACAGTGGTATCAGAGTTGTGCATCCTACCAGCCTGAGGGGGAATCAGTGAAAGGTATTTCAGATTGTTTCCGATAAGTGACCAGCACTTATACCCTTCAATTTCAACAGTGATAACTTGGTATTAAGGTTTGTATTCAGTGGCTTAAGAAGATGAAGACAAATCAGGAACTCTTGGCAGAATTGTTACAAGTTTCTCAAGGATATCAGAAGAATCCAACAAAGTTGTTAGAGCACCATCAGTTGTTGGAGCATCACTTATCAGTTGGGAAAAAAAAAGAAGGGCTCAAATCTGAAGTGGTTGGTGAGGTGAATGCCTCACCTCATGATGGAATTTTGACAGAACCCCGGGATGACTTCCTGGAAGTGCATGCATCTATTCAGGTTGAGGATGTGAGCAATGGGGTTGACAAAACAGCAGCGTTTAATACACCATTAGAGCTATCCTATGAGGCTGATAACACCACTGCTTATGATGGGCATGTTGATTGCACATATGATGATTGTGATGATTTGGGTGTGTTGTACCTAATCATGATAAAGATTTGGTGTTGGGTAAACTTCCTTTGGATGTTGATCTAATTTATTGGGAGTTATGCAGGAAGGATGACAAAGAGGAAGCGGATTTTGGGAAGCATGACTGAATACAATCAGAAAATATGTATGAAGATGATAATTCCTGCGAGTCCCATCATTTGGCAGGGAAGATTGTTGTTGGAGGGCCCCAGGGACATATGAGAATTTTGCAGGAGAACTTTCCCTTGCAGGTTTTCAGGCACTCAAAGAAGCATTGGTGGTAATGAAATCTAATTACATACACCTACTTTCAGATAGAGATCATCTTCTCGTGCTTGATGAGATTTATTTTGATGCACTAAAAGGTAAAGAAGAGGAAGTTGAGAAGCTTACCCATGAGCTTAAGGTTACCAGGGATTCTTTGAAGACCATTCAAATGGCCCTTCAAGAATCAGAAATTCAGGTTGCTAAGCTTTGTGTGGAGTTGGGTTTGGCACATTCTTCATCATCCATAGCAGAAACTCAGTCGTCTATGGCAGCCATAACACATGAGGATGTTAGTAGTGGTACTCATGACTTGAGGGAAGGAACTCTTGTGATGGTCAAGCACAAAAAGCATTCAGATTTGCAGGGGCTTGAAGAGAGGTATAACTCAGAAATTTCTGATTGTACACATAGTTTGCATCATGAGGATCATGAGCCACCTCTTTTGAAGAGCCCATTGAAGGCTCAAGTCATAGCTACAGATGAGATAATTGAGCATATACCTTGTGGACCAGCCACAAGGAAAGTGTATACATCCACTCACTGTGGGAATGGGTATATTATAGTTGTGGACACATCAATATGGGATCCAGGTTCAGATGACACTAGTGGAGTGAATGCATAGGATAAGATTAGAGGGGAGCAGAATGATACAGTGGTATAGAGTGATACACAGTAGTAATGCAGAGATTGTTATTGATAATTCATGTGAGGAGGAAACAGATTCTTGTGAGGACAGTATGTTGGTTCATAACGTTGTCCCATTCTTTTTTCTTAAGGATTGTATGGTGAGGTAAGCTCATCAATTTTCCTTCAGCCCACATACATATGATTTGACTATGTTTCTAATGGCACATAAAGGTGGGTTAGATAAAAAATTACATAGATCACTCTGGTATGAGGTGCTTCCATCTTCAGAAAATGAATTCAAATCTTGCAGGTCTCTTACTTTATTTCTACCAAATGATTGCATACAAAAACTGGAATCAAAAACTTGGCTTATCTGGATTCCAATGGTTATCAGTGTAGCACAGCAAGAGTCAGTAGGTATTGGGGATGGTGGACTTCTAAATTGGCTGTGGGATCCAAGAAGTCATTTGATTTGTAGATTGCTTCAAAGTTTGATAATGGTTGGTAGAGTTGTGACAGTGATTGGTCTATTTCATTTTTGGATTGTCGTGAAAGGAGATGTTGAGACTTATTTTATAGGGCGGAACAAATCTTATTTTCCGATACCAAGGATAGAGTCCGACAATGGATTGGAAAACTTTGACTTCATTGAGATGCCTTTGCACAATATGATTCATGGTAGTGGGTTAATCCTTTACATGTATTTCAACTTGGGGTTCCAAGAGAGGAGAATGCAGCCTAGACACGACGATCAGACCATTGTGATCAGAGTGGCGCAGCATCAACAGGGTGGTTCATTTCTGAGACTAGCTTGGGACCCTGGGATTACATTGTTCGACAATTCAACAACTGATGAAGATGAGAGAACCAGTCTTTACTTTCAGAAGTTTACTCCTATGGTGCATTGGATTGATTTTCTAAAAGAGTAAATCTCTAAGGGGTTGACCAAGTTTTTGCAGTATATGATTGCTCTACTTATCAATAGTATTCAGGTGACCTCTTGTGTTAGTACCTTGTAGGACAATGCTTTGAGCAAAGGGTGCTTCAACTCTTCTAAGTTGGTTTGGGACCCTGGGATCATTCTCAATTTTAGTTTGGTTCAGCCTGTTGATCGTAAGGTTGTGATGGCATTGCTTAAGGACAAACAATCTTTGGGAAGGGAGGATTGTAATGTCACCATTTTCGAGGTTTCTTGCTCTGTAATTGGAGATGACTTACGGGGTTTGTGTCAACCTGATCAGAGGGGTAATTTTATGTTACCAATGAGTTCAGAGGGTTTAGAGGAGTTATATGATGCCTGGCCAGGTCCATTTATCATCTTTCATCATCAAGATCACTCATACGCAGTCAGTTTTCAATTTCGATGCATTTCGACCATTCCCATAATTTGGGAGTAATATTGAGCATATTTAATTGATTTCACTAAGGTTGTTATTTTAATTAAATTATTTAAGAGGAGCACCTTAGTGTAATAGCTCGTTGGAACCAGAATGAAAAGCTTTAAATGTTGGGAGAATGAAAAGTGACTTCTAGTGCCTAGAAATGTTTTAAAATAAGATAAATCATTTTTTTGGGTAAAAATGGTGTTATAAAGTGACTTTGGGGAAATATTAAAGATAAATAAAAAAAACTCATTTTTATATTATTTAATTGATGGGAAAAAAGGTAAAAATGGTATAAAGGAGAATTAGGAGCTCATTTTCTCATTATGCATGATCATTTATCAAATTTGGATTTTGGAGAGCTATAGTGGTTTTTTAGGGTTTGGGATTGAAACCATTGAGTAGATTGGTTTCGGTGGTGAAACTATCCACCCTAGATTACTCAAATATCTCTCTTGGATTTCATTGTGAAAGAGGTAGATCCATCTTTGTTAAGTTGTGGGGAATTTCTTAGAGTTAGGAGTGATTTGCAGCAATGTGTGTGTTTGTGGTGGTTGTATTCTACTCTTTAGATAGAGGGCATCACAAAGGGAAATCATACCCACATCTGCAGCAAGTCGTGACAGCCTAAGGAGGGCCCTAGCACCCACACCAACTCGTGGCAACATGAAAAAGGGGAGGACGTGACCTGATATCAACTCGTGGGATTTAAGAAGTTCGTGGGAGCACAAGAAGAGAGTTGTGGAGATCTAGGGTATTTGCAAAGTTTGTGGAGATCTTGAGGAAAAATCTAGCTGCCATTCATTATATTTTGCTAGATTGTAGGGTATTTTATGAGTTGTGGGTGTTTGTGGAGGATGTCCTAGGGTAGAGGTTGAGCTACCATTCATATTTGTTGGTCAAAAAGGACCATGCCAATATGTATTGCAGCTTTCTCTTTTGGCTAAGACATTTTTGTGCCAAATCATGGGAGTATTGGAGAGAGACCATGGTTAATGTGGCAACTCGTGGATCTTTTAGAGAAGGGTTGTGATATTAACAGTAGACTGTGTGTGGTTTAAGAGGGGTTGAGCCACTCATTTCAAATCAAGGAACTTAGGGAAGGGTCGCATTACTTATGGTAGGTTGTGGAAGGATATTTTAAGGAGGTTGTGGTTTACTTATAGGTTCGTGGGAACTCTAGAAAGGGCATAATCATATGTTGCGGATCGTGTGGACTTGAGGATGTATCGAACCCTTCCCTTAGTGGATGTTCGTGGGGTCTCAACACGGAATTAATTCAGAAGGGTCGAACTGTTATACCTTTATTGCAATAACCCCTCTAGGTTGTTGATGTGTTTTTGCTGTATACTTGGTTTAGAACTTTCATCAAACACTTTCACAACATGTTCTGTAAAGTTCCTTCTTATTGTTGTTATGGATTTTATTTATTGTTGTTATGTTATGGGTGATTTTCTGATTCAGGACTTTTGTCAAACACTTTGGCAATGTTATCCCCATTTCCTAGGGATAACTAAGGAGATGATGTCTCGAGGCCCTCAGGTTGCAAACATGGAGTACCGAGAGACAGATGGCTGGCAGCATCCACTTGCACAAACAGAGGCCCGCCTCACCACCACAGATCTCAAATTCATTACAATGGTATCCACCACATCAGCTTGCTTCTGAAAGACATTGGGTCTTGCTCCATGAGGTACAAGCCAGGTATTATGGTGAGTGTCATTTCAATATTTGAGGCATTTGAGTATGTTGCATTTAAAACTGTTTTTCATTAGGTAACGTCTGCTTGGAAATTATGCTCTTTGCCTTGTTTCACCTCGGTTGTTGACATTGCGCCGTAGTAAGTGGTCACCCTTAGGGATGGATTTGCTAATGGGAGGTCCCCTTGACAAGTCATCGTGCCATTCCCGATCATACTTACCACTTTCCGCACTTCATCACCTCGCCTCCTTATCCTTTGGGATTTTCAGGTGTACTGAGCCAAGAAGGGATTGTCCCTCATTTCATTGGAAGAAGGGGCTAAAGGCCCAGAGGTTTGTAGCTGGCAAAAGATAAAATCCAATCATAAACCTTCTAGATGCTCACCCAAATATCCCGAGGACAATGAAATGTCTCTCATAAGAAACTGATGGGACCCGTAAAAAATAACAATGCAAAAATGCCAACCAAGGTAGAGCATGTGTGGGCAATGTTTTTCATGCTTAGGTAGAAGTCTCACACATTGTCTTCAAATTGGGGAAGCATAATGTGACCAAGGTAGAGTCAAGGTGGGCAATGTTTTTCATGCTTAGGTAGAAGCCCCACCTTCGCTTCAACCTGGAAACATCTTAAAAAACAAAAGGCAATAAGTGGGCTTGGAAAAAGAATGCATTGAAAGCAAAGGTGCAGCACACCCTCTACAAAGGCACCTATAAATGAGACACTACGATCCCTTGTATGTCATGAACCCCATGCCCAGAAGTCTTGCCACCATCCACTTCATCTTATCCACATGACTTAGAGGGGGGTCCACCTGGGAAACACTACTTGACTTACAGGATGATTCATCCAATAGGTAACTCTGTCAACCCCCCCATACCTAAACTTGGCAAGTTACATAGGGTCTTTGAGAACTTGTTTAATTTGATGAGGTGGTTTTTAGATGCACATGCTTAGGTGAGTCGTTTATTGATTTGATTTACTTATCATGATACGTTTGACTTCAAATCCTTAGGGTGTATTCATTGTCTTTGCAGGACCTTGCTTGGTGGACAGTTTTGGAAGAACAAGCCTAGCTTGGGCTTCCTTGGGGCATGAAGCCCACAGAGTGGATATCATGGCCCGCATATTGAATGATGATGACAGCCTTTGGAGGCTTGAGAAACACCTCAGATGACCTCACCTAGCACCTACAAGCCCAACGTTTTGCCTTTGGAGGTCAAAACATCACATTTGGAGGGCTTGACGTCACACTAGGGCTAGGGTTTGGAGTGGTGGTGTGGTTGACTTGACACTTGGCACCTTTTAATGGAAGACTTGGCTTGATGGAGGAAACCCTACCGCATGAGAGGAAGGCCTTTGGAGGCCCAACGTTTCACCTCCAAGCTCAAACGACTTGCTAGAAGTGCCAAAACGTCACCCTAGAGAGGGTTGACATCATCATTAGGGTTTCTTATGTGCATTTTTAAGGTTAAATTTGAATTTAATATTGTAAAGTAACAAAGTAAGGGTTGTTGACCCCTTACTTTGTGGTTTACCCTAAAGTTAAGTTGACAAACACTTTTTAGAGGATTTGTATAAACAAGGATCGTTTCTATTTCATTTTCATCATAACTCTCCCATCTTGGAGAGGATACTTGGCTGAAATTTGTGCCCCTCTTGGGTAAATTCATTCTCTCTCTCTCTTATGCTATGGTTTATCTCTTGTCTTGTGGAGTGAAGTGGTGCGCCATTTCTTGGAGGTTCTTTCTCTTGCTTTGGTGATGAAAAATACTTGGTAACTAGGTTTTGTCTTGGCACATTTTTGGAATTTGTAAGGAAACTCTGCACTTTGTTCGTGTTCTTTCTTGTTCCATGGTTGTTATAGGCTAGATCCTTGGAGGAGTATAAGGGCATACACCCTCCACCAAGTTTTATCATTATTCTTTGTTGAAAAGGCTATTGCAAAGGTTGCTAGGAGGAGTAAAAGGGTTTACACAATCCTACACTTTACCTTGTTGGGGTTACTATCTCAAGGGAGTAAAAGGAGTTACATCCCTTGAGATTTAGTAGGCCTAACCTAAAACAAGAAAACTCCATAACCCATTTGGCAAGGCACTAATCATTTATTGCATTGGAGAAATAAATTACTTGCATTGGTAAACGTGATTTTCCGAGATATTGAATTTGTTCAAGTTGGCATATTTTCTTAGTGTTATAAGCTTGCTTATGCCCTAAGGGTGTCCTCTTTAGGCCACGAAATTTGTTGATGTTATAAACTTAAAGCTACAGCCATTAGGGCTGTAGAAAACTCTCTCTTTTACTTGTTGCACACTTACCATCTGCTGAAATTTATTTATAAACGTCTATTATTGTTTTACTGCTCATTGTCTATCTTTTTGACGGATTACTTGTTGATTTTTGTGGTTGGATTTTGCTGCTTTAGTAATTGTTTGCTACAGCCACTTGGCTGCTATAATAACTTGTTGATAACATCTAATAAACAGCCCTAATCATCACCAAAATCTCACTTTAATCATTGGAAGTTAGACTAGTCTTTGCTAGCTTTATTTTTTATACCTTGTACTAGATTTTGGATGTTTAAATTTGCAGCCATTATCATTTTATGTTGCTGATATATATTTCTATAACTGCTGCAAATTTGGGACTGCAAGGTTTCTTGCTCATTCCCCTTGGTTTAAAGGCTTATATATCCATTATTTGTCTTGTTTTGGGCAGGGCTAACATTGTTTTGCAGGTATCTATCACTTGGCAACCATGTGTCCTTCTACAAGACTCATTTTCAAGCCTTCTATAATCTCTATCATTGACCTATAGGGGTTTCACTTATCATCTTTCCATCCTCCGTCTCAATCCCCCTAGGGTCAATGGGATTCCCCTCTTGTGTTGGATTTCTCCTTCACTAAACCGAGGGGAGAGTTTATCTAAGGTGACAGTGGGTAGACTCTCCCACAGTTATCGCCATCTCGTGGATTGGGTCAGGCTTTGCCCAACCTACAGTTTATGTGATAACATTTTGGCGTCGTTGTTGGAGAGGATTTTGAATCCTCTTTCGTGCCCTAATGACACTTTGGCAAGCTTTGATCCCAAAGCCTTTTCCTGTAAGCTTGCCTGGAGACTCCATTTGAGGGAAGTTCCCTTTTCCTTTTCTGATGAGGTTTTCATAAAGTTCATCTGGCAACTCCATTGAGGCATTACCCTAAGTAATGGAACCTTGGTGTCACGGGACTTATCATGGGCATTCTATAAGGTGTACCCTTCTATTGATGTTTAGAATATCCATTAATATCCAAATAATTGCTCAATGGAGTGGAGGGAAAGTTTCCCTAAATTTAATGGTGATCCAGCTCTAGCAGTCACCCATGTCGTGAATTATATGAAGTATGCTTCAAGTTTAAATGTGTTGTATGAAGATGTACTAGTAAAAAAATTTGTTTCTCTGAAAGAAAGTCAAAGAAAGTGGCTTGCACACTCATACGATCCGAAAAGTATCCCATCTTCTACGAAGCTCATTGAAGAATTTCTCAGGCATTGTCGGCCAGCCACTTAGAATTTGCAAGATACTTTCCAACAGCTCAAAGACGCTCTTTACAAAGAAGGTTTTCCGATGGATGACGAGACAATAAGTGAGGAATGCAAAACTAAAGAAGAGTATCATCCACCCACTGCAGAAGAAGTGTTGGAAGAACATATCTATGAAGAAAGTTGTCAAGAAGATCTCCATAATGACGACCCAAATGAGACATCGGTGTCCATTATCTCGCTTGTGAAGTTGAAGTTGTCCTACCTCCTGCACATGAAGATGAAGAAATGATCAGCATAAGTGATGCGAATGATCTTGTGGAAGACCCTTCTGACATGGTTGATCTTATTTATGGAGATCTTATTTACAACGTTGAAGGTAGTGTTGTCGCCCTTATACACACCTGGGGAACGTGGAAGAAATCTTCAATCCACTTGGTGTGTCCTTGGGGGCAAGTCTCGAGTCAAGGTGTTGTCACTTGATCCTCGACTCCTTCATCTAGGCGGAATTGAGAAAGAGAGAAAGAGAAGTGCTTGAAACTCTTGAAATCTTGGGCAAAATGGAGTCTTCTACTTTTGGGTTACTTCAAATACATGCAAAGTAAAGTTCTTATTTCAAAGCT
>SNQJ01S0126849.1:14576-40866 GCA_010110895.2 Picea sitchensis | reverse complement strand
ATAATTCAGATGTTTGGCATGTTGATGATGATATGGTTACAGATTTGTTATGTCCATTCGAGGATGACTTGTCGCAGCATACTCAGGGTGATCTTCAATCATCCTTTGGGAGTTGTGATGCATATCCTTTTGGGGATACAGATTTGTTCTATGAAAATTTTCAACCACCTTCGCCCCTGGATTTAGACAGATATCGGTGCGTGGCCATTCCAGAGCAGTCAAAGACTCATACCACAAAGCAACAGTGTTTTCATCTTGGGGCAATTTGGAAGGATTTGCAGATGAAGAAGCAACATATTTTGGATGTGGCAAATGAGTCCTTCTTAGGACTTGAGGTCGTCCCTTATCTTGTTTCCTCTTCTCTGGGGAATCATAAGGTTTTCTTGGGATCTCTTATCTTTTCTCAGCCTTTAGGGAGCAGTGATATTTAAAGTGAAGATGAAGATGAGCCGTCGTCTATACATGGTAGTCCTCTTCAGAGATGGATTGATCGGGCTTGTGGCTATACTTTCAGGCAAGATTATCAGGATGATCAATCCGATGGTTTCTCTTTCCAGCATGACTTCCTCCCTCCCACCCATCTCCATGAGTTTCATTTCATGACTAATTATATGTGTATTTATGCTCATGATCATTATGTGCTTAACTTATCTTTGTTGTATTACATAATTAAGCGCATGGGGAGTTACCTTGATGAGATGATCAGTCGGTTGCACTGGTTGTACAATTTCACCTAACATTCGACCACATTTGATCATCAGGGCCTACGCCCCAGGTAAGTAGGTAGGTCATCTTGCTTTCATTTATTTGCATCTTGATTGCTCATGGTAGCTTAGTTGCATGCCATCTTTCCATGTTTCATTTTGCTCTACTTGCATATTGCTTTCATCATATTACATATTTAGTTTAGAAATTTTGGAAAAAATGCAAAATTTTATTTTCTTAATTAGTTGTTATTTTTGAGATTTGATTTTAATATATATGGACGAAGGGAGAAAGAACCACCCTAGATTTTACATTTGTATGTTTCAGTGTAGGCACAAGTCTAACCAAGAGATGTTGCGGTTCTCATGCACTCTACAGCAAGCACATGTCCCCAAGTAGGAGCCAAATGTTATCCCCGTTTCCTAGGGATAACTAAGGAGATGATGTCTCGAGGCCCTCAGGTTGCAGACATGGAGTACCGAGAGACAGATGGCTGACAGCGTCCACTTGCACAGACAGAGGCCCGCCTCACCACCACGGATCTCGGATTCATCACGATGGTATCTGCCACATCAGCTTGCTTCTGAAAGACATTGGGTCTTGCTCCATGAGGTACAAGCCATGTATTATGGTGAGTGACAATTCAATATTTGAGGCATTTGAGTATGTTGCATTTAAAACTATTTTTCATTAGGTAACGTTTGCTTGGAAATTATGCTCTTTGCCTTGTTTCACCTTGGTGGTTGACATTGTGCTAAGTGGTCACCCTTAGGGATGGGTTTGCTATTGAGAGGTCCCCTTGACAAGTCATCGTGCCATTCCCGATCATACTTACCACTTTCTGCACTTCATCCCCTCACATCCTTATCCTTTGGGATTTTCGGGTGTACTGACCCAAGAAGGGATTGTCCCTCATTTCATGGGAAGAAGGGGTTGAAAGCCCAGAGGTTTGTAGCTTGTAAAAGATAAAAGGCAATCATAAGTTTTCTAGATGCTCGCCCAGGGATCCTAAGGACAATGAAATGTCTCTCATAAGAAACTGATGGGACCCGTAAAAAATAACAATGCAAAAATGCCATCCAAGGTAGAGCATGTGTGGGCAATGTTTTCCATGCTTAGGTAGAAGTCCCACACATCGTCTTCAACTTGGAGAAACATAATGTGACTAGAGTAGAGTCAAAGTGGGCAATGTTTTTCATGCTTAGGTAGAAGCCCCACCTTGGCTTCAACCTGGAAACATCTTAAAAAACAAAAGGAAATAAGTGGGCTTGGAAAAAGGATGCAGTGAAAACGAAGGTGCAGCACACCCTTTACAAAGGCACCCATAAATGAGACACTACAATCCCTTGTATGTCATAAACCCCATGCCCAAAAGTCTTGCCCCCATCCATTTCATCTTATCCATATGACTTAGAGGGGGGGTTCACCTAGGAAACACTCCTTGACTTAGGGGATGATTCACCCAATAGGTCACTCTGTCAACCCTCCCATACCTAAACTTGGCAAGTTGCATAGGGTCTTTGAGCATTTGTTTAATTTGATGAGGTGGTTTTTTGATGCACATGCTTAGGTGACTCGTTTATCGATTTGATTTACTTATCATGATACGTTTGACTTGAGATCCTTGGAGGGCATATTCATTGTCTTTGTAGGACCTTGCTTGGTGGACAGTTTAGAAGAACAAGCTAGCTTGGGCTTCCTTGGGGCATGAAGCCCACAGGGTGGATACCATGGCCTGCACACCGGATGATGATGACAGCCTTTGGAGGCTTGAGAGACACCTTGGATGACCTCACCTAGCCCCTACAAGCCCAACGTTTTGCCTTTGGAGGTCAAAACATCACATTTGGAGGGCTTAACGTCACCCTAGGGCTAGGGTTTGGAGTGGTAGTGTGGTTGACTTCACACTTGGCACCTTTTGATGGAGGTCTTGGCTTGATGGAGGAAACCCTACCGCATGAGAGTGAGGTCGTTGGAGGCCCAACGTTTCACCTCCAAGCTCAAATGACTTGCTAGAAGTGCCAAAACATGACCCTAGAGAGGGTTGACATCATCTTTAGGGTTTCTTATGTGCATTTTTAGGGTTAAATTTGAATTTAACATTGTGAAGGGGCAAAGTAAGGATTGTTGACCCTTCACTTTGTGGTTTACCCTAAAGTTAAGTGGACAAACACTTTTCAGAGGATTTGTATAAACAAGGATCATTTCTATTTCATTTTCATCATAACTCTCCCATCTTAGAGAAGTTACTTGCCTAAAATTTGCGCCCCTCTTGGGCAAATTCATTCTCTCTCTCTCTCTCTCTCTCTCTCTCTCTCTCTCTCTCTCATGCTATGGTTTATCTCTTGTATTGTGGAGTGAAGTGGTGTGCCATCTCTTGGAGGTTCTTTCTCTTGCTTTGGTGATGAAAAATGCTTGGTAACTAGGGTTTGTCTTGGCACATTTTTGGAATTGGTAAGGAAAATCTGCACTTTGTTAGACTTATTTCTTGTTCCATAGTTGTTATAGGCTAGATCCTTGGAGGAGTATAAGGGCATGCACCCTCCACCAAGTTTTATGATTAATGTTTGTTGAAAAGGATATTGCAAAGGTTGCTAGGAGGAGTAAAAGGGTTTACACCCTCCTAAACTTTACCTTCTTGGGGTCACTATCTCAAGGGAGTAAAAGGGCTTACACCCCTTGAGATTTAGTAGGCCTAACCTAAAACAAGAAGACTCATAACCCATTTGACAAGTAACTAATCATTTATTGCATTGGAGAAGTAAATTCCCTGCATTAGTAAACATGATTTTTTGAGATATTGAATTTGTTCAAGTTGGAATCTTTTCTTAGTGTTATAAGTTTGCTTATGCCCTATGGGCGTCCTCTTTAGGCCAAGAAATTGGCTGCTGTTATAAACTTAAAGCTACAGCCATTAGGGCTGCAGAAAACTCTCTCTTTAACTTGTTGCACACTTACCAACTGCTGAAATTTACTTGTAAACGTCTATTATTGTTCTACTGCTCATTGTCTATCTTTTTGACCGATTACTCTTTGATTTTTGTGGTTGGATTTTGCTGTTGTAGCAGTTGTTTGTTACAGCCACTTGGCTGCTATAATAACTTGTTGATTACGTCTAATAAACAGCCCTAATCATCGCCAAAATCTCACTTTAATCATTGTAAGTGAGACTAGTCTTTGCTAGCTTTATTTCTGATATCTTGTACTAGATTTTGAATGGTTAAATTTGAAGCCATTATCATTTTATGTTGCTGATATATATTTTTATCACTGCTGCAAAGTTGGGACAGAAAGGTTTCTTGCTCGTTCCCCTTGGTTTAAAGGCTTATATATCCATTATTTGTCTTGTTCTAGGCAGGGCTAACATTGTTTTGCAGGTATCTATCACTTGGCAACCGTGTGTCCTTCTACAAGACTCATTTTCAAGCCTTCCATCATCTCTATCATTGACCTATAGGGGTTTCACTTATCATCTCTCCATCCTCTGTCTCAATCCCGCTAGGTTCACCTAGATTCCCCCCTTGTGTTGGGTTTCTCCTTCACTAAAGCAAGGGAAGGATTTATCTAAGGTGACTGTGGGTAGACTCTCCCACAATTATCGCCATCTCGTGGATTGGGTCGGGCTTTGCCCAACCTACAATTTGTGCGATAACTTGCAGCAAGTCCAAAGCCAATGTAAAATACCCCCGGTTGTTGTTGTTATGATGTTGGTTTGGTTTCTAACTTTCGTCAAACAGTTTACAACAAGCACATCATAGATTTGGCGCACCAAGAGACTTTATTGCATTCAATATAATAAGAACAGCAGTACATTTATTGGCAAATAATATAGACCTCCTTTAAACTGCTATAACAGCAAATAACCCTCCACATTCAGATCTGATATATCTATTATTCATGGCTGTAGGGTTTACATATAATTGCTAAAATGATAATAATTAGATCCCAATTAAAACAGAAGATATATCTATTATTCTGGGCAGGGCTAACATTGTTTTGCAGGTATCTATCACTTGGCAACCATGTGTCCTTCTACAAGACTCATTTTCAAGCCTTCCATCATCTCTATCATTGACCTATAGGGGTTTCACTTATCATCTCTCCATCCTCTGTCTCAATCCCCCTAGGGTCACCTGGATTCCCCCCTTGTGTTGGGTTTCTCCTTCACTAAAGCGAGGGAAGGATTTATCTAAGGTGACTGTGGGTAGACTCTCCCACAGTTATCACCATCTCGTGGATTGGGTCGGGCTTTGCCCAACCTACAATTTGTACGATAACATGCAGCAAGCCCAAAGCCAATGTAATACCCCCGGTTGTTGTTGTTATGATGCTGGTTTGGTTTCTAACTTTCGTCAAACAGTTTACAACAAGCACATCATAGATTTGGCGCACCAAGAGACTTTATTGCATTCAATACAATAAGAACAGCAGTACATTTATTGACAAATAATATAGACCTCCTTTAAACTGCTATAACAGCAAATAACCCTCCACATTCAGATCTGATATATCTATTATTCATGGCTGTAGGGTTTACATATAATTGCTAAAATGATAATAATTAGATCCCAACTAAAACAGAAGATACCACTCAGCAAAACAATCTAATTTCTACTTTATCTGACCTGTAGACATCTGAATTTGGGCAGCTTTTGATGCTCTGTCACAGCCCCTTTGGTGACACACTTTCTGCAGGGTTAGGAAAGATCTGTTGAGTAGTATAGTGTTGTAGCAGCTTGATGGGTGCTGAAATGTCTTTCCCTTGAGACTGAACAATCTGATGTTAAAGGTGTGCCTCCTCTCAAACCCTCAATGAAGTGATAAATAATGGATCGGCCCCTCTCAAACCCTCAATGAAGTGAAAAATAATGGGTCGGCCCCTCTCAAACCCTCAATGAAGTGAAAAATAATGGGTCGGCCCCTCTCAAACTCATACCAGCTGCCAATGATTTTCACGGTCCCTCTCCAAGCCTCCACAAATTGGCTGTACGTCCCCCCCCTTGGGATCCCACGAACTAGCAACAATATAGTGTTGTCTCCTCTCAAGCCCACAATCAGATTTGTTACAGCTTGGCCCTCTAAATGCCACATGGCCTACAACAATGGAGTACGCCCTCTTTGTTGCAGCCACGAGCTGGGAATAAAGGCCACGATCTCCCCCTCTTGGTACTGTCCATAATCTGATAGCAGGGTTATAATCCCCTTTACTTGCTACCCACGATCTACCAATCTATGAAATGGCCTTCTTTACTGCTGCCACAAACTAGAGATGAAAATATGATCTCCACAACCCCACAAACCCCACCAATGGCACGATATAAGGAAAGAAATGCAAGGGAGAAATCTGTTGTTCAATCTGCTCTAAGATAGCCTCAATCAAACTCCCAAGAACCTTGTAATTGCTCACACAAAATTAGCAAAATGATGGATCTTTCTTCTGTGATGAATTCAAGTGAGAAATCTGAGTGATTCCTCCCCTACCAATCAGCTAGGGTGGAATTTTTTCCACTGAAACCAATTTGTCCAAGGGTTTCAACCCAAGAACCCTAGAAAAGCCTCAAGAGCTCTCTCCAAATCGATTTAGTTAAATAATCATGCATAATAAGAGAATGAGCTTCTCATTCTCTTTTATACCCCATTTACATCTTTTCCCCTTAAATGACTTTTTAATTTATCTTTAGTATTTCCTCTAAAATCACTTTATTAATTTATTAAACCTTTTTACTCCAAAAAATGATTTATTTCATTTTAAAACATTCTTGGGCACTAGAAGTCACTTTTCATCACCCCAACATTTAGGGCTCTTCATTAAGGTTCCAACGAGCTATTACACCAAGGTACCCCTCTTAAATCATTTATTAAAATGACAACCTTAGTAAAATCCATTACATAATGCTCAATATTATTCTCAAATTACAGGAACGATCGAAATGCAACGGAATCGAAATCTGACTGCACAGAAACGATCCCAATGATGAAATATGATAATGGACCTCTGAAAGCATCACATAGCTCCTCTAAACCCCCTTGAGCTCACCAGTAACATCAAATTACCCCTCTGATCAGGCTAACTCAAACCCATAAAGTTATCTCCATTGCAGAGAAAAGGAACCCGAAAATGGGGACATTACATTTATCTATCCTTCTCATTAGATCGTGCCATAAATTGTTGCTTATGATGTTCAAAGGGGGACCAATCCAATTGTATGAAGTGTTGTCAAATCATTATTACTCCATGTAAGCAGAAGATGAATAAAACAGTTTGATATTGCAGATTTTCTCTTGTTGTTACAGTTTTAGTATGTGGGTGTTGTCATTTGTATAATTGCTGCTTATTTTATTAAATGCAATAAAAACCTCGTGTGTGCCAAGAACTATTATGGTTCATTATGAAACTACTTTGAGCAAGAGGTCTGAAGCAAATAAACCTTAAAAACCTATCAACAGTAAACAAATAACCTAACAGCAGTCCAAGAGGGAGGATTGTTTGTGAACTATTTGACAAAAGTCCTATACCAAATCAACAAAACAGAACAGCTGTCAGTAAGGGGAATTTTACAGTGGCATCTTAGCAAGGTTGTGAACTGTTTGACGAAAATCCAGAACTAAATAAGCACAAATATATCAGCGGTAATAAGAGGGGATCTTACAATGGTATCAGAGCACTGTAGTGAACTGTTTGACAAAACATCTGAACCAAATAACCACTAAAACATAACAGCAGAAAACACAAATTATATCAGCAACCCAAGAGGGGATTTTACACGTAGTAAGGCTGTTACAAACACACTCAAACTAACCAAAAGGATTAACTTTAATATACATAAAATTATAAGAGGGCTCTTCCAAAGAAGCTTCTCCAAACATGTATAAATCAGCTAAACAATAATGTGTAACCATGCACAGATAAAGGGCAGCCACATATGAAACCATAACATGAAGTAAAAACAAGTGGGAAGCCTTCTATTGAGAATGAACAGCTAACAATATATCAGCCTTCAAGTACAATTCCACCACAAGCTCAAGAGGGCCCAGCTGTGCCACATCTAAACTTGAGACCCTAGCTATGGCAGGCCTCAAAGGAGAGTGAACAGCCCTAACTGTGATCTACAGAAGCAAGAACCTTCAATCTGACAAAAGGATTACAGCAAGACGAAGAGAGGATTTCACCTCGACCCTACCATCCTCTTTGGAGCAAAACTATTCTTCTTCAAGCTTAAAACCAGCAGATTTATACCAGTAATTTCCAGTAGTCAAGATAACCCAAGAAAATAGAAGAGAAAGATGGAGAACCTCATATAAAATAAGCCCTTAACTTCATCCTCCCAAATGATCTTCAACTAGGCTTAGAGGGGATCTCCCATTAATCCAACCAAGAAAAACAAATGACAAGGCTACTCTTTATATAGAATTTAGCTCAATCTCTCCTACAATAAAATATAATTAAGTGAATCCTAGATCCACTTCTTTCTCCAAGAAAAACAACAAAGTATTGCATCACAACCTCCTCATAGATGAGTCAAACTACACCATAATAAAACATTAAGATAAAGTGAGTGGGGATACCACTTGTCCTCTCCTCGTGCAAAACGCTCCACTAGCTTGGGCTAGTTTGACCATGCAATAATCATCTTCATGCAATGTGGAAACTCCTCCCCTAGAGCGCTCCTCGAGATAACTTCAAAGATATCCATGTGCCTCAAAGATGATGCGCCCTTGGAATGTGTGCAAAGGATGGAGTGCTCCTCATTTTAGACTTCTATTTTCTAAATATATCATAAAAAACTCTTTAATAATGTGCCATGATCTAGGGTGCTCCTTCCAAGAAATCGTTGACCATGTCAAGGGGAGAACTCTTCCAATGTTGACAATTTAATAACTACCTCTCCTCAAAAATAGCCATTCAAACAAAGAAAGGTGTACTCCTCTAGWTTAAGCATTTTTTAGYGTGAAACCTCCCCTTAATCTATGGTGCATCCTCAATTATCTCCTCAAAAGGTGGGTTTTGCCTAGAAGTATGTGCTTGCCCATGGAAATGATTTTTTATATGCCAAGTGTAAACATCTCAKGCAAGGCGCTCCTCAAACTCTCCAAATATCTCTCTATGTAGCATGGCTCCAAAGTGATATGCTCCTCAAAAGTAGCCAACAAAGAAACATGCATCAAAATATGCATAGATGCCTCAAAAGGAGATCCTCAATGAGAGAATACACCTCATAAACTGCAACTAAGGCCTCCAAAACAAATCATCCACAAACAATTTATTGAAAAAGGTCTTCAATACTAGTACAAGTCTTCATGCATCATGAGTGGTAACAGACCTGTTTTAAAATTCCTATTCTAAAATATCTTTCCAATGATAATTTACATTTAATTTAACTTGTTTAAACAGAGTCTACAAAGTGACCCTTAGAAGATAAGATTAATAGAATGACAAAAAAAGATGCCAGGAATACATTGACGGGGAAATTGAATGTTCATGTTCTTGCATAGAATCTCAGCCATCGTGAATAGCACAAAGAAAAGATGAACCTACTATAGGTTCAGCGCAAAATCATACAAACTTAAAACTTTAAAAAGACTAGTTGATAAAGAGAAATAAGTTAATTAAAAAAAAAGCAATTTTATGTTATGGATGCAAATTGAAGTCATAAACAAGATTCAAAAGAAAATAATGCACCTAGGCTGACATAGAATTAAAACCAGAAGAAAGGATCAGAACAGATTATGCAACCATGACTGATGTTACTAGAATGAAGAGAAGTTGAGCCATCAATAGAGTCTGAATAAATTCAGAATTATCCCAACCTCCATTCAATCTTTTCCACATCCTTGGAAACCTCAGGATCGTCATTCCTAAAGAGACTTTGGGCAACTTGACAATCGGTTACAATGCTCTTCACTGGGAATTTGAGGATCCCAGAGATGGATGGAATTTGGCATCAAGTCCATCTGGACCTTTCCATCCACCCAAGGACAACTTGGCTTATTACATACTATTTTGGGAGGAGGTTTTCCAGAAAAGAATTCTTCTACTCGGGACATCTTTGGAATAAGAAACCCCGCAAGGCATACATGGAGAGATTTAAACCATGCTCAAAAGCTAAGTGGAGCTGACAAACCAATCCTTCTATAATTACGCAAACTGATGCCCAAAAGTTGTTGCTTCAAACTCCATATTCAAGATTCGGTACCATATTAGAGGGACCAGAAGTGGAGGAATGGGAAGTCCTCCTTCAACTATGACACCTAGGACTTGTACAATAGATTGAGACTTGAGATCCCCATTACTCCTGGATTAAATAGGAAGTAGAGGACCAATGACTCTGAGGAGAGGTGGCAAAAGAGATGCCAAACTCTCTAGAAGTTACAGAGATTTTCTAAATACAAAGTTCTTGGTTGGTTGATGCTCCATCAAGGTCTGATCGTTAAAGCAAGATTCAGTAAAGAAGACATCAGAGGACCAATGACTCTGAGGAGAGGTGGCAAAAGAGATGCCAAACTCTCTAGAAGTTACAGAGATTTTCTAAATACAAAGTTCTTGGTTGGTTGATGCTCCATCAAGGTCTGATCGTTAAAGCAAGATTCAGTAAAGAAGACATCCATCAAGGTCTGATCGTTAAAGCAAGATTCAGTAAAGAAGACATCTTCAATCCTTTCTATACTCGATGTTGAAGAAAAAAAACAAAGGGTTGATGCCTTATGGCTGTGTCCTATTGCCAGAACTTTCTAGGCATGGTTTCGAGCAAAATACAATTACTTGTTCACAAACCCCCTAGCTTGGAGAGCGCCCCTCCTAGATAACACTTGGATGATCAGGGGTTTTTGAAAAGAGTTAGGGCATATGATACGATTGTTTGTTATTGCTTTCTTTTGGAAAAGATGGTGTACAACAACTTTTCAAGGAAACAATTCCCATCTATAGTTGGGAGAATTGAGACCATTCAAAAGTGATATGACACTCATTGTCAAAGCCAAAATTGATGTGTTTCAAAAGGATGTAGACTACGGTTTCACAACCTACAAATATTGAACCTACAGGGCTTCATGGAAACCCCACAATTTTGGAAGAGATGTAAACTACAGCATAAAGGATTTTTACATAAAAGAAAACCTTTATTTATATAGTACAAATATAATTTCAAATGAATACTAAGCATCAAGTTTCCGCCTAGAAGTCGTGTAAAATCTTGTAAGAATGTGGGGGGCTTCCATACTCCAACATTATAAATAATATTTTTTTCAAGATTAGTTGCATGGAGTGTTTAACACTCAAATCATTCACGATGACCCATCTCCAAGGAGGTCACCCACCCCCGTATGACTTTGGCTCAAGAGTGCTTAACAATGGAGTTTTTCCCCATAGTCAAGACCTCTTAGCTTGTTACCCCATTTGCAAAACCTTAGCAAGTATCATGCCTTATGAACCATTCATTCAGAGCTCCATTCTCTTTATTTCAGCAATCCAACATTGTAAAATATCCTTTTTCAGGATTGGTTGTGTGGAGTATTTAATACTCTAGTCATTCACTACAACCAATCTCCCATGAACATCTTCCACTAATGACCAATTTCTCATGACCTTGAATAGTCCATTTAGCAGTCATTGCACTTACTGAATGACACTTGAGATAGAGTTGTAGTGGGATGATCACCCATCCCAGAGTGACCGTCCCAATACAACTCTAGTTCAAGCGTCATTCACTAAGTGCAATGAGTGCTAATTGGACTATTCAAGCCCATGAGAAATTGGTCATTAGTGAATGACACTCGTGGGAGATGGGTCATAGTGAACAACTTGAGTATTAGATTCTCCACACAGTAAAACTCGAAAAAAGGATATTTCATAATGTTGGACTGCAAAATCCCCCCGTGTGCTTAAACAAAGAAAAGGGAACATTGAATGAATGGTTATAAGGTATGATACTTTCTAAGGTTTTACAAATGGGATAGCAAGTTAAGTGAGCTTGACTATGGGAAAAAACCCCATGGTTAAGCATGCTTGAACCAAAATCATACTGGCATGGGTGACCTTCTCAAGAAGTCTCGATTACTAGGTGCAAGTCCTATCGATGAATGCTATGCAATTCATTTTGTCAGTTTCAATCCTATGTCTTTACCCCTATGACCATCACCTAATGCAATGAGTGTGCTAAGTGGACTATTCGAACTCATGAGAAATTTGTCATTAGTGAATGATGCTCACGTGAGATGGGTCATGGGGATTGACTTGAGTATTAAATACTCCATGCGGTAATCCCAAAAAAGGGTATTTCAAAAGGTTGGACTATGAAAGCACCCCCACATGCTTAAATAAAGAGAAGGGAGCTCTGAATAGATGGTTCATAAGGCACAATACTTGCTAAGGTTCTACAAATGAGGTATCAAGCTAAGTAAGCTTGTAATACCCCAATTTTGATTCCTAGATCAGTATTGTGTTGTATGTATATGATGAATGGCTAAAAGTCAAACGATGTAATATGCAAAATTGTATATTGAATGATAATAAAAATATATCACAGGTTGCAAAAGGAGAAGGACAAAAGAATGGGGAGCTATGACTCCACAAGAGGAAAAAGAAAAGGGACTTAGGGGGTTCAAGGGGGCTAAAGAAAGATAATATTATTTTATTGATAAGCCTAAGTCCTTAATCTTGCTTAATTAGTATTCCTTAATCCTTGGAATTAGTTATAAGAGAGAATAAACGTGTACTTTCCATGAAGACACGCGGTTTCTTACTCACATGCAATTTTACCCAATGCCATTTTCGGCCATGCCAAGAGAGAGAAAGTTCAAAGGTTTTGGGGGGTAGTTCAAATTACCCAAGAATCTAAATTATCGGGGGGTTCGGAGTACTAGGAGGTTTGAGTGACCATTTTGTTCGAACTGCCATTCCGGTTTGAATCATCATTCTCTTCAAATAACCATTTGGTGGCAGAATTCAACTTTCATTCTTCGTCCCGAAAGTTACTCCTTGAGCTAGAACGACCATAGACTTACTATAATCGAGTTATGTAAAGCTACAACCATGAATTATGAGAGAATTGTGACTATATGGAATGATAATCGTTGTTATTGAGTAAATTTAGCTATAGCTAATAATCCCTGGAATCTTAGCAGTGAGATTTCCTGGCCAGCCTATGTTGGAACCTTGGAGGGAAGTAGGATATCATGAGGGACTACTGAGCAAAGAAGGGGATCCCATTACTTGGGTTGTGCAAGCTGGTGGGAAAAGAGGGTTGTGGATTGGGACTGTTGTAGGTGGAAAATTGACTATGAACCTGGGAATTGGGCTGTGTGAAGAGAATCGGAGTCATCCATAGGAAAAAATCACCCTTGTGGATTCATAGCCTCAACTCAAGGGTGGCCTCTCTTGCAGAGAGAACTGGTGTAGTAGGGAGCCTGGGGGCAGGAACATAAAGCATTTAAAAAATATTTAAATTGAAGGTCCAAACAATAAATATGCAGTTGTTATGTAGATATTAATGAATAAGCTAGAATAAAATATAAACATCAAATCAAACACACAAGTTCCTATGTGGATCATTCTTTATCAGCATGTCACGTAGTTATACGATCATTACTTTTTGGTGATATACTCATTTTTTTGTTAATTTAGAACCCAACAAAATCGTTTTGAATTTTTTTTGCATCCTTCCCTTTATCTTGTGACTCAGATGGTGTGTTAAATATCTAGAATCTAGATTCTTGCTTCAAGTTTCCATGAAATTGTTTAGCCTTTGGAAACTCTGATCAGAAACAGCTTATAACTCTTGTCAAATTCTGGAAATTAGTTACATGAAAATGATTGCATAAACTACTTTATGCCAGCACATCAAGCTCTACAGAGCTATGGAATGAATTCCATTCAAAAGAAGAACCTCGAATTCCTGAGCTTCAACTTTATCCTCGACCTTTTAGTAAAGAATACAAGTACTAGTAGCTGTGGGAACAGCTGGACGTCCCTCAACCCTACCACAGACATTCCCTACATGCCCCAAGTCATGAGGACAATCCTTTTCAGGGACATTTCCCAGCATACCCATGTACCCAGGGCATGGGAGATTTAAGGGATGAATCACCTCAAAACCTCGAAACACTGGTTCGTTGTTACAAGTTCTATAAAATGAACATTCTGATTGTACACCTATCAGAAAAAATTCAAAAATTGTTTTCTTGGAACAATATCTAAATTGAATTATTTGTTCAATTCCAAGGATGAAAATTTCTACCTGTTTTAATTTTTTAAGCATCTGAAATTCTTTTATCTGTTTAATAAGTATAAATAAACTGACTTTCCGATATTACGGTTTTTTTAAAACCCCTAAGCCATGACAGTAAGGCCAAGAAAAGTGCAGTGCATCCTGAGGTGTATATTCCAGCAGTGACTTTGTTGCTTGTGCAGTGCATGATTGTCAGTTGCCCGGATTTGTGGATATGGAAATGCCATTTTTGAAATAAGGGTCAGTGGGGCAGAAGGAAGATTATATACATTCATATGGACATACATACATATAAATTTGTGTTTTATGTATGCATTTTTTCAGACAATAATAGAAAGACTCATAGGCACATTCCAGGCTCCAGCACCTAGAAATATGTTGTTGCTAGTTGATAACAACTAATGACAACTAGAGCAATCCTATTTGATTACTTGTATTTATAACAGATCTTATATATATATTTTACATACCATATGCACTAACTGTGTTGTCAATGCCTGAAGGTCTACCGTGGATGATTTTCTCTCCTTCAAAAGCCCACTTGTTCACTATCTCGCGATTGTTCTGTTTCAAACTCAACCAACTCCCTTGGAGAGCATCCAAATCTAGTGCACCAGATAAAGCAAGCAGAGCACCCGATACCGCCACGCAAAAGGCAGCAGAGGATCCCAATCCCGAACCTAGAGGTAAGTCTGAACTCACAATTACTGTGGCAGACTTAAACCTGGACGCTGATCATGTTAGCTGGACATGAAAAAAGTTCCAATGGCAACTAAATGTTCAAATATGACTGGAGCTGATTACATTAATCTACAGATAGAGAATCTGCCCAAATCCAATACAAGCAGTCACCAAAGCTTACCCAACAATGGAGATGTAGAGGAATAAAAAAGCTGAAACGCCAGTGGAAACGCCGAATACAGCTTCTGGGAAATCTTCTTCATTCACCAGGGACGCAATGCACTGCATAATGTCTGATGAACAAGATTTGACACAGAGAGGATCCACAACAAATTCTTCCAACGGCTTAAAAGCAGCCTCTATCCTCTGGATTGGCCATTGCAAGAGCACATTCAAGTCTCTCAAATCAATAGTCAAATGCCCATCCGGGTCTGCTGCAAACAATCATAGAGAGGGATTAAATGATTAGACTAAAATGCCTTTCAGCAGTTTTTGCATATCAGACCAGGGTTAAGACTGCAATACCCTTCGTATAATAAATAAATAAAACTCAAACACCACTCGATAGTTTAAAAAAAAAAGAATATTGCATATAAACATAAATTACCTGTTTCAGCTGTGGGAGTCTGAATCCGGACTTGTGTGTAGAGGCCCAAAGAGGCAGCTAGAGCAGTGGATCCATGTACCACTGCATGTTCTCCACACAATATAAGTTTACCAGGTGCACGCCCTGCTACTTCTTTGATGTTATCCATATTTTGCAAACCCAATTGAAAATATGCAGACCCAATTCCAGGATCCGATTCTCAGTCCTATGTACTTCCTAATATACAAAATTCAGATGCTGGGTAATTCTGAGAGAATGCTGCGAAGAGACCATGTTTCTGTGGTCAAGGCACGTAGTTGTATTTTGAATTATTTTTATTTACTGGGGTCTAATGGGTCTACAAACTTAGAATGTCACCCAACTTATGCTTTAGCATGTCTCTAGCCGGGTTGCACTTTCAAAACTATACAGTTCGTCAAATTTGACGATTTCGAAAACCCAGTACCCATTTTAGTTCGTCAAATTTGACGATTTTGACAACCCAATACCCCATTTTGATCATTTTAATTAAAAAGGTTGATAAATAAATAATAATAAAATTAGCCGATCGCCTTGTCTTTATCTGTCAAATTCCATCCCTCGGAACTCCGGACAAAAGAAACATGCAAAATAAGATATGGTGGACTTTGGTCGCCATTTATGACTGGTACTCCAATGATATATTTGACTCCGGGACCACGTTTAATTGACCTAATTGCCCATCTTTGAAAATGGCTGGAGGCGAAATCTCTTTCATCTTGTTTTGAAGTTTTTCACTTAAATTGGTATTGCACTTCTTAATTCTAAAATTTTAAATTTTAAGGGGATTAATTTTTTAGTAGGACATTTAGATTCCAATATCAAGGATTTCGAATAGTATCTCTACATAAGGGGACATAAGGGAGTGTCTTAATAATATGTTTTATTATCTACTATTTTACACTCAAAAATTTAAGCTAAATAATTTAATTTCTAAATAAATTTATTTTTTTTCTAAAAAAATCTATGTAATGTAGTCTGAGTGGGCCTAATGGTTAAGAAATTTAGAGGGGTAGGGTATCTAAACCTCTGTAAACTTTACTAGTCATGGGGTCTCATACACCAATTTACATCAAACATTGTTTGTTTTAGTAAGGAATTATTTTATTTAATTCTTCAACAAAATTAAAACAAAGTATATTTGCTTCCAAATCAAATCATGTTTTTCTGTGTTTAAGGAATGTAAATTTAAGAAAAAGATAATGATTTATAATCACTCCATATATTTATATTAACTTTAATGGTCAAATCTCTTGATTTTTTTGCACTTTAAAAAAGGTTTGCATCTTGAGAGATTTTATCCTTCTAGGACGATCTGAACTATCTATTGGTTTGATTTTTTTATTGATTGACTCATATTTGTTACGTTACACTTCCCCCCATATGAGGTTACAGAAAACACCTTCAATGCAACCATGACAAAATCAATAGTTTTAAACCCTTTTAATATTGATTTATATTATGGTATTGGTTGTATTTATTGTCATTGCCTCTCTAAGCAATGAAGATTGTAAGTTTACATGTTTTAAGTTTCATTGTCGTGTTTGCTTGTTTGGATTTGCTTGGACAATGGATCTAAGTGATGTGTGTTGTCATATTAGGTTGAAGTCCTTATCTTGGTCATCCATTTGCATTTACTTGTTGAGCATTTGAGAGACCGTCACATGACCTCCATAGTGGATTTTAGGCCATGCCCAAACATGGTGAGAAAGCCACGCAAAGACACTTAGGCAGAAGGGTAAGCCCTAATTAACTAAGTGGAAGGTACATAAAACTTTTGTTAAGTCCCATTTTTAACCTATTAGGTATGAAGAGGACCAAAGAATACATTGGCATTACTTCCAGCAGTATCAAGGGTACTATTGAGTTCATAAAACAAGACATTGTGTTGGGAATATCTCCCAAAAACTCAATTGTACTCCTCAAGTACCTAGGTGGTCTTCGTTGTCATTTAAGGTGGCAAGTGATGCTCTTTGAACCTGGGATCGTTGATGAGAACTATGTGCAAGCACAATATTTGGAGATGAACAAGAAGAAAGGACAACCAAATAGTCCCAAGTAAAGAAGCCATTAAGACACTTCCAATGAGGGAGTAGAAAGGAAATGATAAGAAGACAACATCCACTACAAATCAGTGCAAGAATCTAAGCAACCATTGTAGCCATTGTAAAATTAATGGTCATACTGAAGATTAGTGTTGGAAGCTACATCCAACAATGAATGAAAAGAAACATAAGAAGGAGGCCAAGAAGAAGAACATGCTAGTTATGGATTCATGCAATCAAGTAGAGAGCAATTGAGATGTAGACAAAATATTATATGCACTATAATGCAGAAGAAGGTGAACCTGAGTGGCCTCCATCCCAAAGAGAAGGATATGACTAAACTCTTCCATATCAAGATCCAAGTCAAGAAGAGAAAGGAGGGTCTTTATTTGATTTTGCTTCACAAGTCAACCTTATAGTAGAGGTTCTAGTAAGGAAACTTGGATTGGAAGTTCATGACCATCCTTGACCCTATCCATTGGGATGGGTAAATAAGGATGTAGAGCTCCAGGTCACTAAGCAGTTTAAGATCAAATTTGATATAAATGCAAACTATATTAATGAAGTGGATGTATATTTAGTACCACTTGATGTGTGTGGTGTAGTGTTTGGAAACCCCTACATGTACACAAGGGATGTGATCTTCACGAGGAGAGAAAACCAATATCGCTTCAAGGATGGGAAGTTATTCATTGTTAATGCATAGAAAGGTAAACCTAAGATCTATGTTGTAAGTGCTAGCCAAGACAAGAAACTAATTAGCTCAAGTAGGAAGTTTGTATTTATCTTCTTGAGACAGAATCAACAAGGAGAATAATCAATAAAAGTAAAAGCATCTCTAGAGGGATGCACTAAAGAGGAAAAACATTGGGGAGGATCTTTTGCAAGCATGTAGAGAAGTGTTCCAGAACCCTGAATGTTACCACCTAATATGGAAGTGGAACATGAGATATAATCGTTGCTTGACTCTCGATTTCCAAACATGGAACTATATAAACAGTCCACCCTAGAAGTGGAAGAAGCGAAGAAATAGTTGCAACAATTGTTGGAGCAAAGAGTAATTCGACCAAGTAACTCACCTTGTGGGTCACCTATCATCGTAGTTTCCAAGAAGGATTAGACTTGGAGAATGTGTATTGACTACATAGCTCTAAACAAAATCACCCCCAAGAATGTGTTCCCTCTACCTAGGATGAATGACTTGCTAGATCAATTGTAGCATGCCAAGTACTTCACCAAAATGGATCTCAAACCATGATACCACTAGGTACAAGTAAAATAACAAGATACCTAGATGACCACCTTCGAGACAGGGCAAGGTTCATATGAATGGTCAGTGATGTTGTTTGGTTTATGCAATGCACTAGCTACATCTATACAATGGTGAATAATGTATTGCATCCTTTCTAGATTCATTTGTAATAGTGTACTGGGATGATATATTGTCTTTTAGCTCTACCTAGGAAGAACATATCTCACATCTCATGCAAGTGCTTGAGACCCTAAAAAGTCATCAACTCATGGCAAACCTTGAGCAATGTTAATTTTCCCAACAATTGTTAGTGTACTTGGGGTGTGTGATTGGTGGAGGGGAGCTCAAGATGGAGGCCATTGTCAAGTGGACAAATCCTACCAATGTCATTGAAATTAGGAGATTTGTGGAATAAACATGGTACCTTCAAAATGTTGGAACATGTGGTTCAATTGTAAACCTCACCTTATCGAATGAGTGGGTCGACCATGTCTTTTGGTCGATGATCGACTAAATTGATGGTTGACCATGTCCACTTAAGGATCTTGGATCCACGTTTTATGGACAGGTGCAACCACCTTCACTCAAGTTTGTTGATTTTGGTCCATGACCGAAACCCATTTATAGATGATCCTTGTAATCGGTCCATCATCATCACAGATCATCAAATCATCTCGAGAGATATGCTCTTGCTCTCATTGAGTGACTTATTCTTCAGTGCTACGGTGTCTTTAGACATCACTACTGCCTCTCGGATCCATTACCCTCTTCGTTCAATCCTTGTTCTAGCATGGTATCAAAGTTGTTGGTTCTTTGATCTCGAGATCATAGAGGGAAACAGATCTGAGAGACAGTGATGGTGTCGAAAGACACCGTAGCACTGAAGCATAAGTCGCTCAATGAGAGTGAGAGTAGATCTCCCGAGATGACGTGATGATCTGAGATGATGATAGACCTATCACAAGGATCATCCATAAATGGGTTTCGGTCATGGACCAAAACCAACAAACTCAAATGAATGCGGTTGCACCTGTCCATAAAACGTGGATCTAAGATCCTTAAGTGGGCATGGTCCACCACCAATTTAGTCGATCGTCGACCAAAAGACATGGTCGACCCACTCATCTGACAAGGTGAGGTTTATGATGGAACCTCATGTTCCAATGAAAACCCCCCCGTAAACTCAACTTGGAGGAAAACAAATTACGCAGCCTTCCCCCTGAATTTGTTCGGACTGCAAAAGCTTATCACAAGACAGTACAACAACACTTCCGAGGAATTCTAATCACCATCGACACAAATCAAGGCCAAAGGAGCACTCATCCATTGCAAACTGGTTGCAAAATCCGTTGTCCAAACATGGTCTCAATCGGTCAGTTGACTATACAACAAGACAACACCATCCAGTTGATCAGTCGACTAGACAAGAAAGCACCAATATAATTAGTCTCTGCCAAGCTAGACAATGTTTGTATCCCAAACAATCTTTTCCAATCTAGATAGTCTGTGTATCCCAAACAGTCTTTGTGTCAGGTAGAATAAGCATAAGTATAGCTCCCAACAACACATAAGCTAGAATGATCGGTCTCGGCAAATCCAAGCACATCCATTGGGTTTACAGATCAACAAATTTAATTAAATCCCCCCTTAAAGATAGTTGAGGGACCAAAGCATCATCAATAGATCTTCATTGAAACATTAGTCGACGGACAATAGCAATTCGAAACTCAATTAAAGAAATATGTAGTCGAAAACACCTCCAGTCGACTGTCAATTCAAGTCAAATCTCAGTCAACTAATATCCTAGTCAAACTCCAGTCAGGTCAATCCGATGGTCGACCACTCCAAAGAATCAACAATGAAGAGGAGTGTTGTACGTCCATACAATAGATGAAACACAATGATAAGAACTTTTCAAACATTTAGTTAGATGCACCCATGACCACTAATCAATCCAACCACAGTCTATCTTGGTAGTCAACACCGGTCCACGGTTTTGTCTTTCACGTCTCTTATGCAAAGATATTAAAGCATGATTGTCATTCTTTCTATGGTGAGGATGACGATAAGGCACAGAGGTTTGTGTTGGATGATCAAGAGATATAAGCTCAGGATCTAGTGTACCCTCAGGAGTAGAATAACTCGGTATATCAGCAACAATATCATCAACAATAGTAGGAGATTCAGGATGTCAAGAACAACCATCTCAACAATCGGTTTAGTATATTGCTTTGTTGGAAAATCAGTTTGAACTCCACCTGCAACGAACAAAACTTCCCAGTTTGGAGCAGTTAAAACCCAACTGATGCTATTGGATTTGTCAAGACCAACCAAACCCTATTCGACTGTGTTGTTGGGAGTTATACTTCTGCTTATTGTACCTGATATAGAGACAGTTTGGGATACAGAGACTATCTATCTTGGAAGAGACTGTTGGATTGACAAAGGTTGATTATATTGGTGCTTTCTTGTCTAGTTGATTGATCGACTGGCTAGTGTTGTCTTGTTGTCTAGTTGACTGTCCGACTGAGACCGTGTTTGGACAGTGGATTTTGCAACCAGTTTGCAATGAATGACATCTCTTTTGGCCTTGATCCATGTTGATGGTGATTAGACTTCCTTGGGAGAGTTGTTGTACAATCTTGTGATCAACCTTTGTAATACAAACAAATTCAGGGGGGAAGGTTGCAGAATTTGTTTTCCTCCAAGTTGAGTTTACGGGGGGTTGTTGGAACAAGTGGTTCCATCATAAACCTCACCTTGTCAAATGAGTGGGTCGACCATTTCTTTTGGTCGATGACTGACTAAATCGAAGGTTAACCATGTCCACTTAAGGATCTTAGATCCTTGTTTTATGAACATGTGCAATCTCCTTCACCCGAGTTTGTTAGTTTTGGTCCATGATCGAAACCCATTTATAGGTGATCCTTGTGATCGATCTATCATCATCTCAGATCATCAGATCTGCTTTCACTCTCATTGAGCGATTTATGCTCTAGTGTTACAATGTCTTTCAACACCACCATTGCCTCTCGGATCTGTTTCCCTCTACATTCAATCCATGTTCCAACACAAAAGTTTATAGCATCCTTTTCAGCTATGGCTACGACACTCCATGCCATAATATCGAGCAACAAGAGTTTCATGTGGATAAAGAGTCAACAAAGGCTTATGAAGAGATGAAACCAAACATTGGCCAAGTATCAGTTCTTGCATTGCCCAATTTACATGCATCAACCCTTTGAAGTGGAGATGGATGCAAGTGGATATGCCATGGGAGTGGCCTTTATGCAAGGAGGTAAGCCAATGTGCTATCATTCTAAAATGTTGTATGCCAAAGTCTTGAACTACTCCACATATGAAAAAGAACTTTATTCTTTGGTACAAACTATTAAGAAATTTAAGCACTATCTAAGAGGCAAGGAAACCATCATTCACATTGATCACTAGTTGCTACAATATGTGTATGCCTAGAGTAAGCTTCAATAAACAAGACACTACAAGTGAATGGGATTTTTATTACAATGTTATCTTATCATCAAATATAATAACGGAAATACCAATAACTTGGTAGACACACTTACACGACCACCCACACCCAACATCATAACTTTGGGAAATTTTGTGCATGATGGGAATTTTACATAAATTTCATCTTTTCATCAAATAAAACATGGGCAATACTAATAAGTTGGTAGACACACTTTTGAGACCACCCACACCCAACATCATAACTTTGGGTACTTTTATGCACATGGATCCTTTCACCCAACATACCCACAAAGAGGAATACATAGAAGATGAAGACTTCAAGGAGGTATTTCAACAACTACAAGGTCAAGTTTGTAAAGAAGAAAGTGATAGCAATGATGAATATCATCTTTGTGATGGGTTACTGTACAAGTTGGATCAACAATGTGTTCATAACAGAGAAATATCACAACTTATCGAAGAGGCTCACACCTTCAAAGTTGTGGGGCATTTTGGTGTTGGGAAAATAGTGGCAAAATTATAGAGTTATGTCTAGTGGCCTAGAATGCAAGAAGATATATATTGGTTTATTATAGGATGCATAATTTGTTGTACCAACAAACCCAATAATAGGAAACAAGATTTATACCATCCCTTACCTATGCCTGTTAAACCATGGGAGAGCATCTCCATGGATTTTGTGGATCATTCAACAAGAACCAAGTGGGGATACGACTATTTAATTGTGGTAGTGATCAGTTTTTGTAAGATGTGCATTCTCGTGCCTTCTAAAAACACCATTAAGGGACAAGATGTAGCAATCATGTTCTTTGAAAAGGTTTAGGTGCACTTTAGGATCCCAATGAGCATAATCTTAGATGGAGATACAAAATTTCTTAGTTCCTCTTGGACTACACTTTGGGAGAAGATGGACACAAAGTTGAAGAGATCTACAACTTTCCATCCACATATGGATGGGCAGATAGAAGTAGTGAATGGGACATCGGTTCAACTATTAAGGGGTTACAATCATAAGCACCCAAGGACTCGGGAATAAAAAAATATTTATATTAAACATTCTTATAATAGAATGTCCACACATCCACCTATGAGTCCCATTTTGAAACTTGCTTTAGATATTTTCCACCTTTTCCTTTAGAAATTGTGTATGGGTAACAAGGAGGAGAGAGAGAAGGCATCCCATGAGAAGCATTGAAGGTTGAGAGATTAATTGATAAGATCATCTAGATACATTTGTGAGTACAAAAGACATTGAAGAAGTCACAAGAAAAGTACAAGGCTCGATACAACCAACGCAAAATTGAGAAGACATTCAAGGTAGGAGACCAACTTTGGTTGCATCCAAACAAAGAAAGGCTATAGGATCCTGGTAAGAAAAGAAATGCTCTACAATATGGTCCTTTTGAAGTGTTGGAGCAGGTAGGCGATAATGCCTACAAGCTCAATCTAACTCCATACTTGTGTATTTACTCATTAATGAACATGGAAAATTTGTAATAGGATATGAGGCTTCCATGTTAGACCAAAAAAATGATGGGAAACTCTTACCTACCAAAGAGGATTTAGCACTAGAAGCTCATCAAAAGTTAGTAGAGGATATTGTTTTGTAGAAGAAGTATAGAACAACTAAATGGTGGGCAACAAGAACTCTAGCAAGTTGTGTTGAAAGGACAACTTCCAGACAAGGCCAAATAGTACTATAGAGAGAAGGTAGAAGAAGAGAAAAATCACCTCCTTCAATAAAAAAATTGGGGACCAAAAGCCTCCCAAAAATGGGGAGGTATGATTTGAAATGGATCACTATATAACTTGTCACCTCTTGGTACTTTCTGAGTGGAAAATTTGAAGCTATTAGCTTGTAGGGCTCATTTTAGGGGCATGCCCTAGTTTGGTGATTTGGGGTCCTTAAACTCACAGATCATTTTTGGGACATTAACTAACTATTTTTTGGATCAAAACTTTGCATTTGAAGTTCACAACCCTTTGATGTTGTACTACATGTTGAGAGATTACCAATGGTGCAGAGATCACCTTAATTGGAGTTTGTATCCCAAAGTCACGCTTTCCACAAGTTGACCTATTCTTTTAACCACAATGGTGCCAAGTGGATTGTAATGTTCCCAAGTAGATTTTCTAGGAACTTAGGTTTATTTTCTGACTTGTTTGTGTTATTGTTTGAGTGTTTTTGCAGGTTTTTCCTGTCAGAGTTGCACTGGATGGGTTGGATTGAGATTTGAATATAGCACAACAACACATGGAGATAACAAGATACAAGAAAGATAGCACAAGAAAATACTCAATAACTTCATATCTGACCTTTCTTTAGATAATAAGATGACCTCCATACATGGAATCCACGGATATGGAATAATTTAGATAAGATATAGAAGTTTGGTTGAATATGACTCCAAGATACAAAATAAGTGAAGATGAAATCCTCCAGGTCCTCCAATAGCAGCATGCAAAGATAAACAAGATTAATTTGTTTCCCTTTTGAACTCTCTCCCCCAGATCTGGCTGAGTTGCGCACTTCCTGGATGGGAACCCTCAAGGAATTTTTGCCTCTTGTTCTTTTCCCTCCAAACCACTGAAATAAACTACATATCTATAGATTTAATGATGGAAAACACCCATGATGAGTCTCTTCAACTATTGAGAGTAATATTACCCTCCAACTCACTAGATTTATTATTGATAGTACACCCTCCTTCAAAAAATTCGTCCAATGACCACTATAAATCAATATGCACAGAAAAGCCTCCAATAGTAGGTGAGAAAGGGCGCTCTAGTCCTAGCAAATCCTCCAGGAAAGAGATTCTCCTAAGATCTCCCTTTTCTACCCAAATCGAACTGATCTTCTTCTAGCAGTGTGCCCCACCTGCAGAAAACCTCCTAATCTGCGCCCTACCTCTTTCTTCCACAGTAGAAATCGACTTATAGTTGAATATAATGGTGAGGGAGGAATCTTTCACCTACTTGACCAAGCTTGGACCAGGAATAGAGGGATCTTTCACCTCCTTGATGGTCTCTAGGGTTTGTTTACTCAAAACCCTCAAAATGTAAGTTGCATAGCTCAAGAAGCAATTAGAGAAAATGACATGAATTCTGAGTGAGGTGCCCTTCTCTCTCTTTTATACCTCCATCTTCTAAGTTTTAGTTGAGTCACTTTATTTTTTTTCCTAAGGTTATTACTTTATTTTCTCGTCAAGTCAAATAACCCTTTCCTGCTTCATCAAAATCACTTTAATAAAATAACATTAAGTTCCTCAGTGACACTTTAGCGCCTCCTAACCCCTTTTCACCCTTGGGACTATACTCTAGAGGGGTGACTAGACTACTAAGTACTAAATTGTTCAATTCGAGGAGAGGGGGACATTACAGTCTCCCCTATTGGAAATTTCTTTCCCACAAGCAATCCTGAACATGTTTGTTGTAGCACTTGTTCACTCTCCCAAGTGGCATCTTCTGTAGGTAATTTTTTCCATTTGACCAAGTACTCCTTAATGTCCTTGTTCCTTAGTTGTTTTGCCCTCACCTCCAAAATGTCCTCTGGAATTAATATCAAGTGACATTCTTCATCAATTGGTAGTAGCTCTTCATTAGCTATGACATGTTGTCCCGGTGCCTTCTTTAGGCACGATACATGGAAAACATTGTGGATTTTGCTTCCTTGAAGTAACTCTAATTCATATGCAACTTCCCCAATTTTCCTTAGTACCTTATAAGGTCCATAAAAACGTGGTTTGAGCTTTTCAGTGCCATTTTTCTTAATGGATGCCTATATGTATGGTTGTAGCATCAAATACACCAAGTCCCCTATCTCAAAAGTGTGTTCCACTCTATGCCTGTCAGCATATAACTTGTGTTGGTTTTGAGCCCTTTGCAAATGGTCTTTGAGCTCTTTAAGGATGTCTTGAATTTCCTATATCCATTCTTTTTCCATAGGGCACCTGCTATCTCCAAATACAATCTCAAAAAAAGTAAGGGGATCATAAACGTATAAAGCTTTGAAAGGAGACATGCCAATGGACATATGGTGAGTGGTGTTGTAGCAGTATTCCTCAAGTTAAAGCCACTTGACCCACAATTTTTGTTGCCCAACTACATAATTGCAGAGGTAACCTTCCACCCACTTGTTCGACAACACAGGTATTCCAACAGAGGATGAACAGCTTCAGTAACCACTCACATAACCAGATCAAAGATCAACACACCGATGTTTTCACGTGGTAAAACCCCTACGGGGAAACATCCACGGCCCCAGCCA
>SNQJ01S0126849.1:0-14566 GCA_010110895.2 Picea sitchensis | reverse complement strand
AACTACAAATGCATACTAGTGCATACTAAAGAAACACACTTTTACCTAACGACATATTAGACCAAGTAGATCTTAACTGACTCCTAAGTGTCTAAATATCCTAACCCACTTGTTTACTATATTTGTTTGTTCATCTGTTTATGGATGGTAGCTAATGTTGGGAGTTAACTCAATGCCTACTAGACTAAACAACTCTTCCCAAAAGATGCTCATAAATATGTTGTCCCTGTCACTTACAATCGTTTTGGGTAAACCCGACAACCTGAAAATATCCCTGAAAAATAGATCTACCGCCTGAGATGCATTGAAGTCCATGGAGATGGCGAAAAATGAGAAAATTTAGTCAAGCGGTCAACTATCACAAATATGCAATCCTTCCCATGTGCCTTGGGGAGATCTGTAATGAAATCCATAGACACACTCTCCCACTTACGCTCTAGAATGGGGAGAGGTTGTAATAGACCTAGTGGGTGAGTGTGCTCATCTTTATTCTATTGGAAAGCGGTACACTCCTTGATGTGGTGCATGACATCTCCCTTGAGACCCTTCCAAGCGAACCTTTCCCTTATCTACATGTATGCTTTAAGAAATCCCTGATGCCCTGCTAATGATGGATTATGGAATGCTTGAAGCATCCTTTTCTTGAATAAGGACTATGGAACTAGATAGATCCTTCCCTTGTAATAAATGATGTCATCTATAATCATGTAGATGTCCATCCGTCAACTCACATGCAAATTCATTTTTAGAGTATTCCACCAATAAATGAGATTTCCAATCAATTGATATCTCTGACATGGAGTAGGCTAAGGGTATTCTGGACAAGGCATCTGCTACAACAATGTTCTTCCCCTTGACATATTCTATGTCAAAATTATATGCCTGAACCTTTCTCACCCACTTTTGTTGTCTTTCATTAAGGTCCTTCTACTCAAGAAAGTACTTGAGGCTATTATGGTCTGTTCTAACCACAAATTTTGCTCCAACTAGATATTGTCTGAATTTGGCCAAGGCATGCATTATGGCTAGCATTTATTTGTCATAAATGGTATACAACAACTGAAGTCCCCTCAATTTGCAGATCTCATAGGCAATTGGATGCCTATTTTGCATGAGGATGGCTCCAACACCCTCACCTAATGCATCACACTCCAAGATGAAAGGTTGAGAAAAATCAGGCAAGGATAATACAAGACATGTGCTCATCACCTTCTTCATTTTGTAGAATGTTGATTGTGCCTCAATACTCCACTTAAATGCCCCCTTCCTAATCAAATTATTTAGGGGTGCACAAATTTAGGGGAATCCCTTCAAAAACCTCATGTAATAGCAACAAATGCCAAGAAATCCCTTGAGTTATGTGAGTGCTTTAGGTGAGGGCCAATCAATGATGGCCTGGATCTTCTCTTGGTGAACATGTACCCCTTTCACTCAAATAATGTGTTCCAAGTAGAGAACCTCTGTCATCCCAATTTCCCATTTTGATTCCTTGGCATATAGAGAGTGCTTCTCCATGATGCTCAAGACCTCATCCACATGTTTGAGGTGATCCTCCCATGTTTTGCTGTAAATTAGCAAGTCATCAAAAAATACAAGTAGATAATTCCTCAGTTGTTTGTTAAACACATGGTTCATGCATGACTGAAAAGTGGTTGGTGTATTGGTCAAGCCAAAAGGCATGACAAGGAACTCATAATGCCCATAGTGACACCCAAAGGCTATCTTATGAATGTCTTGCTCCCTCATCCGGATTTGATGGTATCCAAAAGGCAAATCAATTTTTGTGAAGTAAACTGCACCATGTAACTCATCCAAAAATTCATTTATCCTAGGAATGGGGTACCTATTTTATATAGTTTTCTTATTCATGGATCTGTAATCAATACACATGCACATAGTCCCATCTTTCTTCTTCACCAACACAACTGATGATGCAAATGGGCTTGAACTCGGTCTGATATGTCCCATGGCTAGTAACTCTTTGATGACATTCTCAATCTCATCCTTGTGCTTCTTGGGGTTCCTGTAAGGTGCAGTGATGACTGGTTTGGCACCTTCTTCTAATTCTATAATGTGTTCAAACCCCCTATCTGGTGGTTGACCTGGAGGAATCAGCTCAAAGACATTTTTATGCTTATGGAGGATTATGTGTATGTTTGGAGGGTACTGCTTGTGTTTCTCATCACTTGTTTCCATAACAAAGCATTCAGTTGCATAGGCCACCTCCTCATGCCTAAATATTGCATGCATTTTCTTGGTTGTCACAACTCTAGGTGACTCTCCTGTCATCCCCTTGAGCGTGACCCTCTTCCCCTCTTTTGTGTTGAAGGGCATTTCCATGGTTTTGTAGTTGGTGGTAATTGGCCCCAAGGTGATAAGCCATTGCACACCTAATTTGATATTAGTGTCGAGAATGTCCACTACATACAAATCTTGTGTCAAGGTGTATATGCCCAATGTCAAACTCATCTATGGAATATACTTGTCACAAGCCATAGTGCGCCCTCCTGCTACTTCAACTAAGAATCCTTCAAAGCCTATTGTGGGGATATGTCTCCTCTCTTTCATAGCAATATCAAAAAAATTATGAAAAGCTCCTCCATCGATTAACATTGTTGTTCGTTGTCCCTATACAATTCCCTTCATCCGAAAAGTGTTAAACTTAGGCACTCCACTCATAGATGCAATAATAGCCTTTTTGAATCCTGCATCATGGTGTAAGGGTGCCTCATCACCTTCTGCATGCAAGGATGGTTCTTCATCCCTATGGCTCACTTGCATATTATGGATACCTCCACCCTCCTCATCATATGTCTCTTCCTCACTATCAGACACCACTTCTATATAGTGGACTTTCCCTTTGCCCAAACACCTATGACCTAGTTGTCATGGTTCTTTGCAGGTGAAGCATAGTTGCCTCCTTCTTCCTCTCTTCTTGTGCCTTCATCCATCTTCCCCTTTCCTTTGTTAATCTATTTAGTATCTCGACCCCTTGTAATGATTGGGGGTCTAGGTGTGAACCTATTTTTGTTAGCTGCCCCAACTAGATATTGGGTGCGCTCAATGGCATCATGTAAGGTTATAGGCTTAAAAGACTTAATCCAACCTCTCATAGGCTCGGTCAATCCTTCTATATACATCATTGGTAACTTGGATTCTGACACGTTTGGAGAACGGAGAAACGGAGAAATGAAGTGATTTTTCCCTGCGAGAACGACATGGTAAGTTTCTCTCGTTGATAGTGAACAAAGATTGAAAACAGTATTAAGGCTAATTTTAATTTTCACTTGGCGACTCCAGCCCTAATAAGTTGGCATTAAGTCGAAGGAATACCAGAAAAATCCCTGACGATAAGCAGACCACGCCTGTATCCAACCTTGAAAAAATTTTAAAACCAAGGGGATACCTTAAGCAGACTACTACTTCCACAAGTAAGGTTTATCAACCCAAACCCACACAGTCTAATGCTAAGGTCCCATATGAGCAGTTAACTTCGCAAGAAGGTTCCACCAAAATCCATTGCGGAGAAACATCGACTGATAGAGTTGAAGCCGAAGTCATAAACCCCGAGTTGGTTTTACCAGAGATAAAGACCGAAACAAATTAAATTGCCTCCTTTACTAATAAAGGCAAAAGACCCATCTCGATACCTACTTTGATTGATATTCCATCAGTCCCCAAAATAAAGTTTCCAACTTCCCGAAGTTTCGAAGAATATATCTTACACTCCAATTCAAATCTTGTTGGATCTCTCGTTTATATATTCTGCAAGTTCGAAGAACCTAGTTCTCATCTCTCTTTTTCCCCCTTTTCCGACTTTTTGTCTCCCGATGATCAGTTCCCAAAACCCCTTTCTCCTCATCCCGAAGTAGCCAGAAGGTCACTACACATCTTTGAAAATCCTCTATAATCTCCAAGTTTCATCCCCTAGATTATCAATGGTTGTTGCCGGAGGGGGTGGTGTCAGAGGTGGCGGAGGTGGAGGAGGATTGGGTGTTGGAGGGGGAGGAGAAGGCGGTCAAAGACCACCCCCACCTCCTAGAATTTTTGCTAAAGTAGCTGCTAGGTATGCTCCTTTAGTCCTCCCAGTTCCCCTCCATGATTTACCCGAAAACCATATGAAAAACCTACCAAAGTTCATAGGAGAGGGAGACTTAATGTCCATTGAACACATATTTTTTTTTGATCAATTTGTCGATATCCTTGGCCTTGAGCACAAGGATGTTTATTGAAGACTCCTAGTTCAAAATTTTGAAGGACAGGTGAGAACTTGGTTCCGAGGGTTACCAACAGGTTCTATAAGAACATACGACGAGTTAGAAAATGCCTTTCTTAGACAATGGGGAGAGAGGAAGGATCACCTTTATTATTTAATCGAGTTCAGAGCTTTAAGAAAGAAAAAAACAGAAACAGTTCTCAAATTCACTCAGAGATTTAATAAATTGTATAACAAAATTCCAGTTGAGGTTAAACCTTCCCAACCTGCAGCAAAGGTGACTTTCGTCGGGGCTTTCGAGCCTGAATTTGCCTTATTGTTGTGGGAAAGGAGATCTGCAAACCCTCACAAGAATGCAAGACGATGCTATAGAAATCAAATCAAATATGACGGCATCAGGAAAATTGAAAGCTAAAGATGAAACAGGAAATAAAGAAACCAGACGATTCAGAGAAGAAGCATGACCTTCCGGATCTGGGAGGTCTGCGGAAGACAAAATGGATGACATGGAAAAAATAATTAAAGAATTATCAAACAAAATCTAGAGGATGGAACTGGACCAATCTAAAACAGATCGGTTCACTAGAAAAGATTTCAGAAGAAATCCCAACCCTCAAACGCAACAAAGACAGATCAAAAATGAAGATCAAAAGATTCAAACCCCCTTTAAAAATGAAATTTTTGTAGGAGGAGATGACATGCGAAGTTTTGAGGAGTTAGAGGAAGACATGAATAATGTTAGCGATGATGATCAAGAACCTCATTTGACGAGGTAAGACTATGAAAGGTCTTTAAGCGCATAATACCTGTTTAATGATGATAACATAAATATTACAGAATATTCTGCTTATCAAGGAATCACCGACAATATAATGGTCGAGCTTCAACAAAAGTATAACTTGAGGCCTAGAGATAGAAATGTCACAACTACCCAACCGAAGAAGATATTGACGAGAAGTAAAGAGAGTGAGGCAACTCAATCAACAATTGAAACACAGACTGCCAAGACAAAATCAGTTGAAACACAGACTGCCAAGACAAAAGCAGTTGAAACACAAACTGCCAAGACAAAATCAATGGAAATTCCGACTATCAAAACAAAGACAGTCGAAACAAAAACAACACAAACTAATAAAACTAAAAAAAGGGAGATAGAGATCCCAACCAGAGAAGCCGAAAAGACAATGGGGAGTTTCAATCTAGAGAATGAGATAAATAAAATCAAGATCCTTGTACCTCTGGTTTAACTGGAAAAATACCCTACATATAGAAAACAGATTGCCAAAATGATAAAATTTTCGGATATTGAAAGTCATGCAAATGTTATAAATTTTGAAGATGATAAACCAACTATAATGTTTGGTCTGCATTTTGAAAATTCCAGAGATTTTGTCGCTCCTTTCTACATCACGCTGACTGTGCATGATCATCTGCTCCATAATTGTATGTTAGTTTCGAGAGCCTCCCACAATGTGATTCCCAAATCTATTATGGAAAAATTGGGCCTTGAAATTACCAAACCATACATAGATCTGTATTCTTTTGATTCAAGAAAAGTTAATTGTATGGGTATGACTAAATATTTAGTGGTTAATCTTGCACAAATTCCTGTAAAAAGTATTCTGATGGATGTGGTTGTTGTTGATATCCATGCAAAGTATGACATGTTGTTATCCAGGTCTTTGGGCGCCAAACTTGGAGGATTCCTTCAACTCGACATGACATATGCTACAATCCCGATCTTCGGCGGACAATTCACTCGCCTGTACAGAGAAAAAAGGTTGGCATATACTGTAAGTGACCCGCAAAATCCAAATAATTACCCTGTGTATGTCACTGATCAGGATTTAGGAAACTGTATATTATCTCTTGATGATGATTTAGATGAATGTATAGAAGAAATTGTACAGAAAAGGAAAAAATAGAATAAACAAATAAAAATGTAAATAGTGTTGGAGTTTGGAAAATGTATTTCGATGGTGCTTCATCTTGTGAAGGAGAAGGAGCTGAAGTGTTATTTATGGCACCTAGAGATGAGTTCATTATTCCATTTTTCTTCAGATTACAGTGGGACATCGATTATACAAATAATGTATGCGAATATGAAGCGTTGGTTTTAGGATTAGAGGCTGCCAGGAAGTTAAAAATTGAAAATATGATAGTTTATGGTGATGCAGAATTGATCGTGAAACAGATAAAGCAAGAGTACCAGGCCAAACACCGAAGGTTGAGGTCCTACAGAAATTGTGCCTGGGATCTGATTGAGAATTTTTTCTCATCATTTAATATCCACCATATTCCCAGAATGGAGAATCAACGGGCAGATTCATTGGCCAAAGCAACCGCAATGTTTGTACCTCCTATTGTCCTCAAACTAAAGTATCACATAGAAATGAGGCACAGACCCTCCATACCAAATAATGTTCAACACTGGCAAGTCTTCAAAGATGATGAAAAAATCAGGCAATTCCTAGAAATGGTAGACAAATTTTCTGAAACGCATATTGATCAGGAAAATTAGAATGACCCTTCTTGGATTATGCATGAAGGTGAAGATTCCCAGGAGTTCCAGGATAAAATCGCTAATCACCGCATGTTGGTACTGGAAATAATAAGATCCCTAAAGGTCTGATTCCTTTGGAAAGATTATTCGATCATGATAATATTCCCTTAAAGTCTACTTTGCAGCCTCAGCCTGAAGAGGTTGAAGATTGTAACTTAGGCACTAAGGAAACTCCTAAGATGGTAAAGATATCTAAATACCTTCCCCCTGAAATGAAAAGCAAATATGCCGAGTTACTCAAGCAGTACAAGGATGTTTTCGCCCAGTCTTATGATGAATTAAGAACTCATGACACCACCGTAATTGAACACAAAATTCCCTTAAAACAGGGCGTTAAACCTTTCAAGCAGAAGCTCAGACAGATAAATCCCATACTACTGCCTGTGATAGAAAAGGAAGTGAAAAATCTCCTAGACGTGAAGATCATTGTTCCACTCAGATATTTTGAGTGGGTAGCCAATCTGGTTCCGGTCAGGAAGAAAAACGGTGAAATCAGACTGTGTGTAGATTTCAGAAATTTAAACAGATCATCTCTCAAAGATAATTATCCATTACCTAAAATGGATCACGTATTAGAAAAAGTGGTCGGAGCAAATAGAATGTATATGATTGTTGGCTTTTCAGGCTATAATCAAATTGCATTCCATGAAGATGACAAAGAAAAAACCGCATTCACTACCCCATGGGGTATGTTTATGTATGACAAAATGCCATCCAGTTTGATGAGCGCAGAAGCCACTTTCCAACGAGCTATGGACATCGCCTTTGTCGACGAAAGAGATAAGTTTGTTGTCATTTATCTTGATGATCCAACCATGTTTTCTAAATCCGATGCAGAGCACCTAATACACACCTTAAACAAACGTTTGAGAAATGTTGAAAATTTGGTTTGTCTCTGAATCCCAAGAAATCTCACTTTGCAATGCAAGAAGGTAAACTCTTGGGACATATAGTATCTTGAAATGGAATCAAAATCGACCCGAAAAGGGTTGAAGCTATAGATACTATTAATATTCCCAGGAACAAAAAGGAAATACAATCATTTTTAGGAAAAACAATTTTTTTAAGAAGATTCATCCCAAACTTCGCTGAAATTGTAAAATTGATTACAAATATGCTCAAAAAGGACAGCAAGGTCAAATGGACAACTGAAGCCAAAGTTTCATTTGAACGTATCAAGAAAGTTATAGGTGAAGCACCGGTGCTGGCCAGCCTAGATTATGTGAAATAATTCTCATTTTCTCACTTGCCTCCGAACACACTATCGCAGTCGTGCTATTACAAAAAACGATGAAGGTTTCGAGCAACCAATGACATTTTTTAGTAAAAGTCTCAGAGATGTTGAACTAAAATATGATATATTGGAAAAACAAGCATACACAATGGTAAAGGCCCTCAAAGATTTCAGGACCTATGTACTGCATTCTAAGATAATTATACATGTACCAACCAATGTTGTCAAGGATATATTAGTTCAATTAGATAGTGATGGTAAAAGGGGCCGATGGTTAACCAAGATTAAGGAATTTGACTTAAAAGTAAAACCGACCAAACATGTCAAAGGTCAGGGCTTGGCTAAATTACTAGCCGAATCAAATTTTTGGGTACTTGGGATAAATCACCTACAAGCTTATGAAGATTTTCCAGACATAGACGAACTTGATGTTACTATACTTGCAATCGATATCCAAGAAAAAATCTCTTCCTCTGCCTGGTATAATGACATAGTTTCTTACCTTCTAACTCTGTAGTGTGGAAGTGATATGACCCCTTCCAAATCTAGAACATTGAAGTTGCACGCAGTAAATTATTGTATCATGGATAGCCAACTATATTGGAAGGATCCTCTGGGATTTTTATTGAGCTATTTAGTAGAATTTGAAACGAAGAGAGTCATAAATGAATTTAATGAAGGGGTGTGTGGAGGGCATCACGCATGGAGAGCAACGACCTATAAAATCCTGAGAGATGGATATTATTGGTTGAAATTATTCATTGACGTCAATGCCAAAGTTAGAGCATGTAACCCCTGCCAACTATTTTCACGCAAGCAAAAGCTTTTGGCCTTACCTTTGGTCCCAGTCAAAACAGAAGCTTCGTTTCAGCAATGGGGTATGGATTTCATCAGTGAAATACATCCACATTCAAGCGCAGATCATAAGTGGATTTTGACCACTACTGATTATTTCACTAAATGGGTGGAGGCCATTCCAACACAAAACGCAACGGACGCAGTGGTGATCAGTTTCTTAGAAGAGAACATTTTATCGAGATTCAACTATCCTCATAAGATAGTCACCGATAATGCCCAAGCTTTCAAATCCATGGCTATGGTAAGTTTTTGTCAAAAGTACAACATTGTACTAGGACATTCAACGACCTACTATCCTCAAGGCAATGGATCAGTTGAGTCCTCGAACAAGAGTTTAATCACCATAATTAAAAAAGTGTTGACTGAAAATAAGAAAGCTTGGCATGTGCATTTGAAGTATGCTTTATGGGCGAATAGAATAGGGACAAAGAAATCCATCAGAATGTCCCCCTTTCAAATGGTATACGGAACCGATGTCATTCTCCCCATAAATCTTGCTCTGCCCGTAATGAAACTCTAGCAAGACGCGAAGGAAGAGCCAAATGACATCAACAAAAGAATAAATCAATTGATAGAAGTCCAGCAAAATAGGGCTGAAGTGAATGAGAGACTCCCAAAATATCAGGATAACATGAAAGCCCTATTTGACCAAAAATCTAAAGATAGGGAATTCCTCCCTGGTGACCTGGTTTTAAAATGGGATGTCAGGAAGGAAGAATCAGGAAAACACGACAAATTTGACCATATTTGGTGTGGACCTTTCAAGATCACAACTTTTGAGGGAAATAATTCATTTTTGTTAGAAATTCTCGATGGGAAAATCCTTAACGCCCCTATCAATGGGCGTTACTTGAAGCATTTCATGCAGTAACCAGATTCTGAACTCCCATTGTACATATCGGTTTGATTTTCACATTTTTGTTTACAATTTTTTGTTTCTTCGATAAGTCTTTATTTTCACTGTAAATAAAAACAGGTTTGTCGATTTTATAAAAACAAAAATATAAAAATAAGTAACACATAGAGTTCTGATTTACATAATTTCCTGATAGCTCTCATATTTATTTTCATTGCAGGATACCAGTTGATAGTCGAGAGATAGGCTGTATTAGAAATCAATGTTCACGTTTTGTAATGTCCCCCACCTCTTAGAGAGGTGATGAGGAGACTCAGTGGCCTGGGCACCCCCACTAGGTCATAGTCTCACACTGAGGGGGGAAGTCAACGAAGCTAAAGTTATATTTTTGAGTTGACTAAAGAAAGGAAAGGGATAAAGAAGTAAAAGATAACTCAACAGAAGAATAGAAGATTAACCCTGGGAGTTAACCTAACTCAACAGAGAATTAGAAAAAAAGTATAAGTAAGAGGCTGGGGCGCATCTATTAGTCATTCTGATTTTGGTATATTGTTGTTATTGCTCTTGAGCATTCAGTTTGGGGGTTTTGCTGTACAAACCCTTGTGAGCAACTCAGTGGTGAAATATCCACTCACCTTGTTCGACAGCTTGGTCTCGGGGATGAAATATTCCTCCACACCATTCTACTCTCAGCATATCTCCTTATAGAGCTTCAACAGATAGTAGGGTCGTACCATTGGGGATTTTCCAGCAAGGGCGCACCACACCATTGAGGAGGGTTCGATCTAGCCAATCAGGAGGAGCGTTGGGCATTTCATCGGTTGGGTTTTATTTGCAGGTGCTCCATCATCATTTTGAGGGTTTTCTTGAGGAGTTATCACCACTCAATCTTCAGCATCAGCTTGGGACGATTTGGAGGATAGGAGGACGTCCCACTTTTATGTATTTCTCAGATCTAGAGAGATTTGCTTGAGATCTGAGTCTGAAACTTCTCCCACGGGTTTCTCATAGCCCGATCTATATTCTTGGAGAGTTTCACGTCATTTGGAGGTGTATTTCTTCAGGGACGAGTTGCCTAGGGTTTCAACTATTCAAGAGGGTGAAACTCCCTTAGAAGATTCAATAGTTGGAGAGGTTGGCCTTGGATGTTGGGATGGAAACTTCGAGAGGAGGTTCCCATTGCCCTGATCTATTATCTGACCAATTTTGGGCTCATTTGGAGCATTCTTCCATCAGGGCCGAATTATTGAGGGCTTCAGTCTTCACTTGGAGCGTGGCACTCTTCAGCTGGAGGGTTTGGTATTCAGATCTGCATGGTACTAGTCTTCATTACTTATCCAGCCTTTTGAGGCTTCTTTTGTATTGGCGGGAGCATTTTGTAGCAGCTCGTATCTATTGTTTGTACGACCATCTGAGGTTTATGCCAAATCGACCATCTTTTGTATTGATCCTGCATTGCTTATAATAAAAAGGTCAGATCTTTGCTTGTGCTTCTATATATTGAATGTATTGTGATCTTCATGTGTTGGATGAATCTTGTATGCACTTAATAACTCAATAAACACCTGCACATCAACAAATCAGTGGTAGTTAGTGATTCCAAGCAAAAAAAATTGGCTTGGGATCATTACACGTTTCAAAACATTGTCTTTCTCTCGAAACATGTGATAAATAGATAGTTTATTTGGTTGAAAATATAGAGAAAATATGAGGTATGAACTTCTGCCCTACTAACCCAAGTTAAATGTTCAAGGAGATATCACTAGGTATGACAGAGGTTTCATCTGTACAAATGTTGTCACCTAAGTTACAACCAGAGGAACATAAAATTATGTTTTAATTCTCAAGAGTTTTTCTGGATAAAATAAAATAAAATTAAATTAAAAAATGAAATAAAATTTATAATAAGAAAGTAAGCACTAAAAAGACTTTAAAGAAAAGAATTCAAGAATCCATAAGCAGACTCCCATAGAGGTGACCCTTTTCACAATAGAACATCTGAATCCTCTTTCTGTTTTTCCTGTTTATCTTCAAGCTGTAATTTCCTATGATTCTAAATATCTTTTCTTGATCTTCTTGGAGGAAAAAGGACTTCACCTTGACTATGAAAGCTTAGAAATAAGTCTGCATCATGAGAATAGGAAAAAATCTTTATGATCCCTCTGACTTTAGCTGAAAGAAAGTATGTCTGGGCTAATCCTAACTACTTTAGATGTTCTAACAGATTTAGATTGATTAGTTTAGCTCAAGGAAAGTCCCTAGTAATTAAAAGTTCCCCTTAAAAACTTCATGTAAGCGAAGGTGTTTTGAAGGTCGGAAGAAGATTAGTCCAGAGTAATAAAAGTGAGTTAACAGACCTCTGATGCTAAATTATAAACAGATGTCATCCCTGGTATATTGTATACAAATTGATTGCCCCCACTTCATGTTTAAAAAAATATAAGACAGATGGTGAAAGGAAATTCATAAAATGATTGCCCCCATCTAGTCCAAAAAGAGATGATGAAAGGAAATCCATTAAATGATTGCCCTCATCTGGAATTTAAATGCAAAATTACTAATTGAAGTGGTGAAAGTAAATTCAATATGGGAATTAGATAACTTCACCGGGGTACTGAACAAACTCGCTGACAGTGAAGCAATGTCTACGATATCTGCAAGGCTATTATACATGTATTATAATGCACTCTCATAACTAGTTCTGTTTTCGACTAGATCTACATTCTAAGCCAACATGAGACTCCCTGACTAAAACATTAAAATTACTTTGCCTTGATGCGAAGAAAATCGAATAGAGTCTGACATATCAGTTAAGGTTGTTTTGATTATCTTAAGCAAATCTAAAATCAATTTTAAGAAAATGAATCCATTAATAAGACTAAACTCGAGATCGATGAACGATTAAGTTTTGAAAGTTTTCAGAGATATGGATGAAGTCCAAAGTCTGTCTATGTGTCCTTTTTCAGAATGTGTTTCACAAAAATGCAACAATGACTCCATTTACCCAATAAAAGCTACTTGGTCTACTGTTCTTCTACGTCTCACAGGGAGACGAGATCCCTAGATGGAGCCTTGTTGTTCCTGAGATTAAACGTAAGGCTCAAAGCATAATGTCAGGCATCAAGAATTAAGGAATGATTTGTTTTAAGAGTGTTTTTTCTTCCGTTAGTTATGTAAGAATTTAAATCCTTAAATTAAATTAATAGTTGAACAAAACATAGGTCATGTTTCGTCGTCTGAATCAATTAATCAAATTGAGTGGTGATGAAGAAAGTTACAAAACTATTAAACAAGCTAAAGCATCAATGACAAAATAATCTTACCTTGTTTATAGTAGAAGAAAGAGTGAAATGCACCCCTGAAAGCATATATGATATAGTGATCCAAAGACCTTGCAGGTCTTGTATTTGTTGATAGCAAATACAGAGGAAAAAATGTTTGCTTATCAAATAACTAAACGAAATATGATCACAGTAGATGTTGTATTAAATTGCAATCATTCACTTATCAAGGAGTAACATAAAGAAAACTGGAAATATGAAATACAAGAAGAGCACATAACTCAAACAACACAAAATTTGGAATCCCTGTCTGCGCTTGTATTAATACTCACAAAGGATGAGTTTTCTTAGTTACAATACGACAAGAAGCAACCCTTGTTCATTCTTCTAAATATGTATTTATACAAAAGGTTCTCAACCCTAAACGGTTGGAATTCTCCTTATTTCTAAAATAGTAAAGGTTACAAAAATTGAAATCTGAAGCGCTTCACTTGCATCTCTTTTGTCTTTTCATCATGCTGGTAGAGGCGTTTTTCTTTCATGTTGTCCAGCTCAGAAATAGATAATTTATAATCATGATCTGTACAGATGATGTGTACAGACTGCCTCATTGGTTCTCAGAGGTGTTGTTTTTTCCTTGTTCGATACATTTAACACATTTTCTCACAAATTATACCACCAGCCTGGAGAGTTCTGTGAAGTCATTTGCCTCAAAAGCATATAATTTCTTTTCTAATCGAGGCAATCTATTTTCCATTCTCCTATCTTCTAAAGCTATAGACTATAGCTGCAAACTGGGCTTCACTAGCCATCTATTTATCTGAGTAATATAAATATGCTTTAATTGTAAGATTTCAGCCTGAGCCTCTTCCATGTTGGTCTTAATGTTAAGTTGGTGCTTTTCTATATCAACTTGTCCTAGTACTTCAGAGATACTATCTTTGTTAAGGCCTAATGACTCGTTGTCAAGTGAATGAAAAGCTTCTTCACAAGCCTTTTTGATTTCCTTAGCCATCTTTTTACTTTCGGCTATGTTGGCTTCCCAGGCCTTCAATATTATATCACCTCTGATTTGCTCCAAAACAAACAACCTGGAAACCATAGATACTCCTTCTCTTTCCGACGACACAACTGCTTCTTGAAAATTGGTCCAAGCAACAATAATTTCTCTCTCCTTTAAACAAATGTTATCTAAGGCTTGATTTACCACCTAAAAATGGTTTTGGATGGCTTCCACTTTATTGAAAAGGCTTCATTGTGCTGATTCCAATTCCTTATGTACCTCTAGAGTTTGGGTTTGGAAGGCTAATATATTCACTACTGCTTTTTCAGTTAAGCTTACCTTCGCTTGCAGCTGCCTAACTAATTCATCACTTGTCTGTGACTTTTTCTGCATCTCATCAAGACCGAATTCGAGCTGTTGGATTTCCTGTCTATCATTGGCCATAATCTACTCGAAATCCTTGTTGATCTCACTCCTGACATTCTTTTCCATCGTTTTCATTTGATTTTTCAATTGGCCTATCATCATATCTTTCTTCTTCAACTTTTCCTTTAG
>SNQJ01S0126847.1:0-26290 GCA_010110895.2 Picea sitchensis | reverse complement strand
TTTGTAATTATTTTCTTTAATTATCTTCAGGGCCTACATGTACTTCCTTCTTCAATTCACTTTGTCATCTTCAAAAATTATTTTCTCCTCAACCATGAGGATCCACGTGATGTGCCACATACCAATGGAAAAAAAATGATGTATACTATCCATCCATGGGTTTTGTATATGCATGTGCATTGTCCTTCATGTCCAAATACCTTCATCAATATTGCGGTCCAAAACCCATGACTAGGGCTGACATCAATGACAACAACCAATATTCCAACAATCTCCCCCTTTGTCATTGATGGAAACACTCATGCTCCCCCTATCATCATGATCCCAATTTCTCTCCCCCTTTGACATCAATGGAAAAGGGTAGGGCTTCTCCCCCCTGAGTTTAATGGAAAAAGGTAACTCTCTTCTTTGGGGCTGCTTCCCCTGAACATGTGGCATTCAATAATACTTCATCCTTATTTTTGGTCTTTGGGACTTTTTCTTCCTTGGAATCCTTTTATGTGTCTTCTATCTTCTCTATCTTCTTCATGTCTAGGATGTATATGTTGTTCAGTCTTCTTGTTGCAGTTGCAACTAATATTCTTGAGTTATTTTCTCTGATTTTACATTTCTAGAAGTCAAACGTAAGAGTGTATCCTTGATCACACATTTTACTAACACTGAGTAGATTATGCTTCAAGTCTTCAACCAATAGGAATTTTCCTTCTTTTACATTTTCACTTCCAATATTTACAGTTCCTTTTCCATGTATTTTGGTAGATGAGTCATCTCCAAATACAACATTTCCACCCTTTTTCTTCAAGATGACAAATTTTCTTTGATCTTCGGTCATATGAGATGAGAACCCATTGTATATGAACCATTCATCTTCTTATTTGCATTCTTTAGCAACCAATGCTATTCGACAATTTTCATTGTGTGGAATTTCTTTCCTTTTCCATGTTGTAGTTGGTATGCAAACTTTTGGCATACAATTATCTTCCTTCATCTCTCTGTAATCTCATGCTTTGTGACCAAGATTATTGCACTTGTAACATACAATATTTTGATCCATTAATGGGTCAAATGGATTATAATTTCTTTTGATAAGTCTATGAACAATTCCATATCTACTATTTTCACCATTCATGTAGCTTACATAGTTATTCCTTTCATTGATTCTACAATTGATTTCCTTGTGTCCAAAATTTCCATAAGTATAACCATGTCCAAGAAAGAAATTTTGATACCTAGGCGTAAGTGATCTTCTTTGTGGTGTGGTCCATCTGGGTTCACGATCTATTCTTTTGTAGTTTCCTTAATAATGATTGCTTTCATACCTGATGGGAGAGGATCTTCTTGATGTCTCATTCCTTCTAAAATTCTAGTCTTTTATCTTGTTGTTCAACTTGTTCTGGAATGTTGGTTTCATCATTTTCAACTTCCTTTTCTTGTTTTGTTGTCTTCAAACTATCATTGTATCCTAGTATTGTCTTGTCGTTTAGAGATATTTGACTACTAAGGACCTCATCTAATTTTTCAGTTTTTTTTTCAAACTTCTTCAACTTTTATGTTATCAATAGGAGCTCTGCTTTTGTGTGATCCAATTTTGCTTTCAGTTTCTCATAATATTCTAATTGTTTCTTCAAGCTATTGATGGTCTTTTCAAGCTTGTAATTCTCTTCTTCACAACTACTCAATTCACCTTTTAGTATTATGTTTGTGTTTCTAAGGTTTCTATTTTCAGTTTCAACATACTTCAACTTTTCAAGATTCTCATCTTCTTGTTCACTCTTTGCATTGTCTTTGTATCACCAAAAGGAATCAAGGTTGGTTTCTTCATTTGAATGTTCTTCACAAATGATTTATTCTTCTTTAGAATTCTTGTGATCATCATCCTGGGTTTCTTGGGTTATGAAAAGGACTTCTCCTCCATCATTATCTTCTTCATCACTCTCATCTGAGGAGATTTCATCATCCTTGGAGTAGAAGCTCTTTTTATTGTTGAGACTTCTCTTTTTATAGTAGAATTTTTCAACAATATGTCCTATTCTACCATAGTTAAAGCATTTGAGAGGAGACTTACCTTTGTATCTTCCACTTCCCTTCTGAAACCTTCTTACAAAATTTTATATTTCTTCATCAAGGTCGTTATCCTTGTCTTTTGTATTCTTTATGTATTTAAAGGCTGCTTCATTGTTTGTCTGGTCACTTTCTGTACCTGTTCTCATTTCATATGCTATAATAGAGCCATGTAATTCATCCATTGTCATTTTGGTCAAGTCCCTAGTTTCTTCAATGGCGAAGACCTTAGCATCATACTTCAAGAGAATGATCTCAACACTTTTTGTAAAACCAAGGATTCATCGATTTCTTCACCTAATCCTCTGATAGAATTAACAACTTCATCAACTCTAAGAAAATAGGTTGCAATATCTTCCTTTTCATTCATCTTCAAATTTTCAAATTCTGCTCTATTTCGTTGAAGCTTGACCTGTTTAACTTTTGGATCACCTTCGTAGATGCTCTTGAGTTTGTCCCATAGATCCTTAGAAGTGATACAACCCATCACTTTGCTAGCAATGGTTGGTGCCAATGCTGCTAGAATAACATGTCTGGCTTTTGAATTACAACTCATAAGCTTCTTCTCATTTGGATCGGTTGGAGCATTATTTGGGATTACATAGCCATTTACAATCATTTGGATCGGTCAGTAGACATTTGGGATTACATAACCATTTACAACCGAAAATTAAATGTCTACTCCCAAACTGCTAGGTAAAAGCCACCTATCACCTAGTATGATAATTTATTCATCAAATCTTTTGAATCCCATTTGAAATGTGCTCATGGTCATCCCTCTCTTCTTAGGATTTTCCTTCCAATGGTAAAACTATTCCGAAGGCAACCTGCTCCGATACCAATTAAGTTGACACTTAGAGGGGGTGAATCAATATCAACTACAATTTAAAAACATTTTTCAATTTATACTAAAACCATTCAATTATATCCAATGAGTAATGAAAAACAGTATAAGAGTTACAACAATACACTACAATACACCATGCACAATATATGAGAAATAATCACAGCTATTGTTCAAAGGAAGTAATGACTTCCAAAGGTAGCTATAGCTCTAAGTGTAAAGGGGGGGATAAAAGAGGAAGATACAATCCTCTTAATATCAAGAGAGAGAGTTGAACTTCCATCCTTTTCCCTCTTTCTGCCTCCAAGAATATACGAGAGATAATAAACTTCACATTAAATCATCACCATCAACCAACCATCACATAGAACCCGATAATGCTTCCCGAGACTTTAAATTTCTACAATTATTCAATTATTAAATATTATGGATCCCAGATAATATTATTCCGGCTTTATTCTCTCAAACTTCCAAGTTTCACCCTTTGAATCCTCCCTAAAAAGAAGTTATAGAGAGAATGGTAGACCTTTGTCAATCGGGTTTATTCAAGAGATCAAACTTGTACATAATGCCCCAAGGCTTAATATTTAACATAAGATTCTGAAAATCGCAAGACACAAGAAACTACCTTTCGTACTCTTTCCAATTGGATTTTTCCCACATCATTTGGATTCTCATGAATAATAAGTTATGATTGTTTTACTCGAACACCTCGCTATTGATTAGCTTCAAGACTTGTCAAAAAACCCTATCTTCCACGTGAGTGTATCTCCATAATTATAGTGAATCAAGAGTCGAACTTACACATGTACATTGATATGTATTCTCAATACCATAGCAATTACCTATATGAATTGTTCTAGAAAACAATTATAGAAAATGGTAAGATGATTCCAAAATAACATACCTTAGAACACATCACCAAAAGACTTCATAACTTGAACCGGGCCTTCTTTACTTTGATTTCCTCTGAAATTCAATTGTGTATCAAATGAATGTACAATGATATTTTATTTATACCATCTATGTCACTTCCTTTTAACGCTAGGGGTCAATCTAACACTTTCTTATTTTGTAATTCTTTTCTAATTCATTCTGTGGCCTACATGTACTTCCTTCTTCAATTCACTTTGTCACTAAAATTCATTTCTCCTCAACCATGAGGATCCACGGGCTGCCACATACCAACGTAAAAACACATGATGTATAATATCCATCCATGGGTGTTGTATATTCATGCATTTTCCTTCATGTTCAAATACCTTCACTGAATCTTGGCGGTCCAAAACCCATGACTAGGGTTGACATCAATGACAACAACCAATATTCCAACACCTGCGGAATACAGGGATTCTTCGGACGTTTTGTTAATAACTGTAGATAAGTGCAAGTGATTGTAACAACCTTGTGTGAAGATTTTGTAGAAGTCTTTGTGCTTGAACCTAGTTTCGAAGGAGGACTGCAAGGTGCACGCAGATCCCTGTCCTATAAATGGGTTCTTGAAGCTCTATGCTTGTAGAAGATTCAAAGAATACAATAAATAAGAGAAGTGAGTTGGTGGATGGTCCCCACACCGGGTGAACGCATGTATATCTCAGGTTGTGGTCATTTGGTGCATTACTATAGTTTTGTGTTATTGATGTGGTTTATTCTTAGTACAATGATATATGATAGATTTATCCTATTATATCTTAGTGCTTAGTAATGTGAATGATTGCTAGATCTCGATCTATTTCTATATGCTCAGTGCTTGAATGTATTAGATCTAGTTGAATACTTCACTTCTCTGTAACTAGGGTTTCAAACTGCGATGTGAATAAAGGTTAAAATACTAATGAATGTTAACCGCTAAGAGCTATGTTATATTGTAATCAGAGACTGCGGTCCTAGATAGATTGTAGATACTTGAGTCCCCGTGAACCACCGCTTCTACCTCGTGTGAGACTTCATCTACTTCATAGGTGTTGCGTAAAGGGCCGGTAGTTAGGGTTTTTGGTGCATTGTTGAAGCATTGAACCCGCTTTCCCCTATGCCAACAACGAAAGCAACAATGACCTCGCGGAATGGGGCCAACATTGAAGTTTTTCAACCATTTCTGCATGCATTGAAATTTGACATGGATAGACTATTCACATGACTTAACGATATGGAGGGTTTTTCTGGACTCAAATTTGAATTCACACACCCATTCTCTTCCATCATCAATTCATCATGTAAACCATAAAACCCTAATTTAGTGGAGTAATCCATTTGTCGCTCTGTCCCAAGTGAATGGATGTGTTGTTGTTGACATGGAATGGGACAAAACATGTGCCTTCTTAATTTTCTTCCTTCACTTGATGTCCCTGGCCATTCCTAGCCTTGAATTGAAAGCATCCCCTAGTCTTAGTCAATCACCCTTCATGAGACTTTTAATCAAACGCATCATTAGATCACAAGGTTGGAGGTGTGGTATATGGGCATTGGGATGAGGCTTTATAACCCTACAGTAACAAGAGACTTTAATTGAACTTTTGACTAGATTGAAAGGTGTGTGCAAATGAAAATACTAACAACCCAAAACTAAAAGGATCAATACACTGGACTCAATGAGAGTTGAACTTTCCATGGTGTGTAGGTGGAAATATACATAACACCTTCAAAATTACTTCACATTATCTAAATAGTTTTATAAAAATTTTACAAGGAAATTGTACTAGACTAGACACAAAGCAACAACGCACTCCATGAATAGCCAATGTAGAAATTTTTTCAAATTGTTTCTATATGCATTGAAATTTGACATGGATAGACTATTCACATGCTCTAATGATATGGGAGGGTTTCTCTACTAAAAATTTACTCTCACACACCCACTTTCTTTCCATCATCAATTCATCATGTAAACCATAACCCCATTCGAGTGGGAGTCATCAATTTCTCGTGTTTCAAAGTTGTTCTGAATGGATGAATTGTTGTTGACATGGAATGGGACAAACACATGTACCTCTTAATTTTCTTCCTTCACCTGATGTGGGCCTAGTCATTGCTAGCCTTGAATTGAAATTTACCCCTAGTCTTAGTGATCACCCTTCATGATACTTGTCACCAAAAGATCATTAGATCACAAGGTCTGGAGGTATATGGGCATTGGGATGAGGATTTTATAACCCTACAAGAACAAGAGACATTAATTGAACTTTGACTAGATTGAAAGGTGCATGCAATTGAAAATACTAACAACCCAAAACTAAAAGGATCAATACACGTGACCGTCAATGAGAGGTGATCTCACTACAGTGTGTAGGAAGAGTCTAACACCTCAAAAATTATCATTCTCCAAATATGTTATACAAATTTTACAAGGAAATTGTACCAGAACTAGACACCAGCAACAGTGACCCTGAATGGGGCCAATTTTCAAACTGCTTTGTATGCATTGAAATCTGACATGGATAGACCATTCACATGACTTAACAATATGGGAGGTTTTATAGACTCAAACTTTGACTCACACACCTAATTTCTTCCATCATCAATTCACTGGCAAAACCATAAACCCTAATTTAGTGGAGCTCATCGATTTGTTGGTTTTTAGTGTTCCCAGTGAATGGAAGCATTGTTGTTGATGTTGGACACATCAATATAATTGAGAGGGGGTGAATGAGTGTAGGATATTTTTCCCAAAAACTCTTTAGCTAAATAACCATTAACTAATTACTCATTGTTTCCATGTATAACCAGCTAAATGTCAACACATATCAACAACATATATCAGCAATATCATGAACAAGTCATCACCACAAGGAACACAAAAGAATACAATGATACAAAATAATTTATTTATTTATTATAGACTACAATCCTTTGGGGTTTTCTTAGCAACAACTGAATAGAGTACAACTCAACAAGAGAACCATCTCTATAATGAAAGACTCAAATTACACCCCTCAAAGACCAACTAAGATGAGGCAACAATCCCCCACATGACATCAATCTTTACCATAAACAAGTGCATCAACCATGCACCAACCTCGTACAAATAACCTCGTGAATCAACCTGTAATATAAACAAGTGAATCCAACCATGTACCAAGTATATACCAACATGTGTCAACTACTAATAAACATGACTCATCAATATGTACCAACATAATCAACTATACACCCCATGTATGTTCCAACTCATCAACTGTAGGCTTGTCTTAACCATGACTAGCTTTGGATTAGTCAAACAACCCTAACTTGAAAAATCATAACTTTGTACCTCTACTCAATAATATATGAAATGGATACACAATCTTTCTTCAGTTTTTTTGTGCAATTCCTCCATGCTTCAATCGCTGAACCTCTTAGAAAAGCAAATATAGAAAAAATGGTATACCTTTTTGAATTCGCATATTTCTAGAGAGATACCTTGTAGAGCGTGCCCCGCATTTAATATTTGTTGAATAGATCTGAAACTCATACCCAATATACTAAAAGAATATATAATATAACCAACACAATTTGTCTCATCAATTTGATCTTTTATGAATAAGCTATGATGTTTTTACCTCAAACATTTGTTTTAGACTAGTTTCGTGACTAGCCACAAACCCTATTTTCCACAGAGTGTATATAAAAAAATACAACGACCTAATAAGCTTAAATTTTTACCACTGATATTTCTTGATCTCATTTCCTCAACATCATATCAATATCACTCAGATGAATCATTATAGAAAAAAAAAATTATTTCGAAATGGTGAGATGACTTGTAAACAACATACCTTAGAAAGAATCATGAAAAGAATTTTTCCTCCCTTCAATCAATCTCTTAGCCCTCATCTTGCCTATGAAATTAGGCTTATATATCCTTGGTTTCCTTAGTCACCCATATATATTCAATATCGCCATCTTAAATTAGATATCCCTGTCTTTATTTATACTCCATCTCTAGGTCACTTTAACACATTCTCAGTCACTTAACCTATTTCTAGGTCACTTAACCTATTTCTAATGCCACTTAACCCATTTCTAGGTTACTTAACCCATTTCTAGGTCACACTACCCATTTAGCCACTTAACCTATTTTCCATTTTAGGCTAACCACTTCCATAATTAGAAAGTTCTCCATTACTTTATCATTTAAATATTCCTCTTGATTTTGTCAAATCTTCACTTTATCATTTAAATAATCTTCTTGATTTTGTCACTTTTATTATTTACATAATTCACCTTGACTTATTACCTTTTACTTTATCATTTAAGTAATTATTTATTCTTTCAAGCACTTTGACTTTATTTGACCTTGTGGGTTTCAAGCCTTTATATGGGGTCCTTCACTGTAAGGGCCATAACTCTCAAACCATGAGGAGTTATAACATTCCACATACCAACGGAAATGTATGTCAAGCACTATCCATGTAGGATAGTTTCACCAACAATTTCCTCTTTTATCTTCATCTCATTATTCCACATACAAGCATGGTCCTCCAACCATCTCTTCTAGGATCTTCAATCCACAAAGTGTCTTCTCCTGAGGGTTTTCACCATAAGGGGACCACTGGAGTTCATCCATTTGTGCACTTTATCAATCATTATAATACAATAACGAGTCATCTATAAGACATTTTTCCACATACATGGGACCTCAAACCATTCTTCTAGGATAACTCATCCGCAGCCGCCTTCCTCGTGAGGGTTTTCACCATAAGGGGACCACTTGAGTTCATCCATTTGTGCACTTTATCAATCATGAGATAAGACAATAATGAGTCATCTACACATTTTTCCAACAATGCATCATACAATTAATGAAACCACATCGATCCATAATCATCATGTATCAATGAAACTCATTGATCCATCTTCATCATATCAATGACAACTCATTGATCCATCTTCATCTATTATTTCTCAACAAGTATAATACATATTACATTACATCAATCATCAATCACAAATCCTTTGACATCAATCAATCACTTGAAATCAATCAATGACATCAATCATTCAAACTATCGCATCAATGACAACATGATCCAACAATATGCTCATTTGGCATTGATGGAAATACCAACATTGATGTCACCACCAATTATTGATGTCAACATGTAGATAAGGTGATGTTCTACATCAATAGTCAATGTGACTATCTCTCCCAAATGTGACTATCTCTTCCAATCAATAATCATCAATCACATCATCAATGTGGATTACCTCTCCCTTTGATAAATGTCAAAGGGCCATTTTCCCTTGGGGTTTCTCCCCTTACTAGAACTTTCCTTGGAGTTTCTCCGTGAGTGCCTTTGATATTCCCTCTCATCAATGTCTCCTTTGAACAAGGGATACCTCATGTATCGATGAAAATACATTGAAAATATTCCCCCTATGACCATCGCTCCTCCTAGAATTATGCCTCAATGCTCTTTCTTCAAATATAGGCCTTTCTAGGTGCATGCATTTGATAAATATCTCCTCCTTAATCATGGGAAGAAGAATTCCCCCCCCCTATGGGTATGTCCCCTCCTATATCCCCTTCATGATATGAACAATGTGATACCATATAATTATCCTTGGACATGTTCATGCATAAAAATCATGCCATATACAGCAACATGAAGCAAAGGTTATACCAATGAAATAAAGAATCATGAGCAAAATATCAACCAAGCACATCCCATAAAATGCTCATCATGCACAACACCTATGTACATCAACCATGTACATTAACATCATGCAATGACAAAGATATCATCCATGGAATGTATCAATCATATACCCCATCATATGCCATGCATGTACTAACATGCTGTACCATGTGCATCTATCAATATGTCTACCTATGTGCATATTACCTCAATCTTCCAACCATGTGTCATATCACTCATGATATGTCTCCATCATGAACCAAGTGCCACAATCATGTATCTTTAAGAAAATCTCAATTGTTGTGCTAATCAAGTAGTACTAATTGTGTAGTATCATCAAGCATATTCCATCTAAGAGTGTACCAAACATGTATCACTATAGATCAAGCTATGAATCATCAATTATGTACAACATGATCAATTTAGAACTCACCAACCACATGTCCTAATATGTAGCCCATCCATATGATAAATGCATGCATCAATCTTTCCAACAAGTGTTGCCCAATACATCATCAATATATATCACATAACCAAGGTGTCATACCTTCATCACTATTATAAACAACATTGTTCTTCAACAAAATGCATCAACATATTACTTATTGGTTAGTGCCATGCACCCAATAACTTATTTTACATCACCACCTTACATAATACAATATATAATCATGAAAACCCAAAGCAATAAACAATGTCAGACCATGCATCACATATTTATAACATCATATCAAACTCAGAATCCTTGTGTATAGCCCTTTTCCTTAGGCTTTCCCATATATACGTGGCCTGCATGCATGCCTTGTGTATGTATGCAACCTATACAAGGTCATCCCATGTATGTACATGACTGATACCACTACTAATTCGTGTATTCCTCAGTAGATGACATTTTTAACTTCCCTTCCTACCTTTCACTGCCTGCCTCTGCCTTCTTTCACCCACTTCTCAGATGTCCCCTCAAGCCCTCTAACTCTTCTGAACTCCGAAAGTATCCATATTTTCAAAGATGTATCCCTTCCTTACTTCCTTACTTCTTCTAGCCATATGTGAAGTCCCTTTATCATGGACTTTATTCTTGTGTTCCAAGACTCATGGGATTTGTGGCTCAATCCACTACAACCGTAGCATCTCATGGTGTTATAGTGAGCATCAATGTGTCCTACTCTTGATCACATATCCAACACCTTATGGTGTTATTCAATCTTCCATTATATCTTCTTCATAAGATCTACATTCAAAAGTTTTTGGACCATATTCATTACATGAATAACACCCCTGCAAAATACTTTCATACCTTTGATTTAGTGTCCCAAAGATAGCTTCTTGATATACCCCTTGTTTTGTTATTTTGAAATTTTCCCTTGCCTTGTGTAGATGGTTTCTTTGCAACATTGTCTTCCCTTCCTTTGATGGACTTCCCTCATGTTTCTTTGAGGTGCTTGCTTAAACATATGTAGCTTTCTTTTCTCAGAATCAAGACCTGATTTATCATATGATATTTGACTTTCCAAGATCCTCATCCAAGATTAGTGAGCTATTCAAGATTTTTTCTGAATTTTCTACCTTCTTTTTCCGAGTCAACACTCAGATTAAGTAACTTACAACATGACTTTCCTTTCATTTATTTGATTCTTCAATAGTTCCTCTATTCTTTGGCTTCTTCAATTTGGGTCTTGAGGATGAAAATGATTTCAATTTTTTTTCTAATATCATCATCTACATTCATATCTTCTTTCCATTCTTTACTCCTTTGGTGGGATATCTCTTTCTTTTCTCTAATTGAGTCTTATTGCTTTCTTCTTTGTTCCTTGAGCATTTCATTTAACTTCAATATGTGCCTTAGACTCCTAAGAAACTCTTAGTGTTATTCAAAGATAGTTATAGTCTATATAATAATGATCACTCTCTTATATCTATATAAAACCCTCTTCACCTATTTTGAAGTTTTAATATATTTTCCTCTATTCTTTCCATGGGATAATTAACATCAAAATTACACAAACTGTTTCTAGATCCTCTTCTTCACTCTTGTAGAGAAAAATTCATCATCATAATTGCAATCAAGGGTTTTTAGGGTTCCATTTCTTTCATTTGAAATATCTTCATGATATTTCTTTTTTCCAACATCAACACATAATTTCTTTTGCCTCATTTGAAATGTCTTCAAGATATTCCTTTGTGCTATCAATACTCACTTGATTCTTTACCTTCAATTGAAATTTTTCAAGATCACATTTAGAAAAAATGCATCAAAAGTATTTGGAGATTCTGTCTTTAATGATCTTGATGGAGTGGTCTTCATCATATTCTTCCTTGTTTTGATATGTCTCCCCTCTAGTTTAGCCATAGATCCTTCGCAGGCGCATTGTTCCATGCTTTTGATAGGGCTTGAGAGTCCACTAAGAATGGCCCTTGAGAGGAAATTCATCATTCTTCTTTCCTTTTCTTTGAGCTCTAAACTTTGACTTGTTCTTCTTCAAAGGAACCGATCCACCAATGGTCAGCCTTCCAAATTTCTACTCCCATTGTCTCTAAATGTAATCTCATCTCTATTACCATTCCATAGTAGAATAGTTTTCCTCATGAGGGATTGGAACTTCATCATCCATTTTGTGTGTCTATGGATCTCCTTAAGCTTTTGTTGGTCAGAAAGTGAAGTCTCATTCTGACACCAATTGTGGGACACACCGACTATGACCGAGAGGGGGGGGAGGTGAACATTGTAGGGATCTTTTTCCCAAAACTCCTTAGTTAACAATCACCATTAACTCATTACCTATTTTTTCATTTATAACTACCAAATTTAAACATTATCAGCAATTATATCATCAACAAGTCATCACCACAAGGAACACAAAACACAAGTATGTATGTACAATTTTCTTTTTATTTTCACTAGGGGACTACAATCCTTAGGGTTTTTCAACAACAATCAATAGAGTACAACTCTACAAGAGCACCGACTCTATAATGCAAGACTCAAATTACAAAACTCAACACCAACTAAGAAGATGAGGCAACAACTCAACATATATCAATATAAAACATAAATAAGTGAACCAACCATGCACCAACCTATGCCAAACAACCTTTTTATAATGGGATATTTGCAATATCGATTCATCAGGTGAAAAGAAATGGAGAGCATTTAGAAAATAGAGATCGAGAAATTTAATGGGAAACGCTTGAGTTGTGGAACCTCAATATGGAAGATATTTTGCGGGACTAAGATTATTGAATCATTGTGGGTCAGGTACTACACCTACAAGAAATCTTTGCTAAATATAAGATCTGAAAAGTTGATTGAAAGGCAAAGAGCACAATCCATTTGAGTCTCTCAGATTCACACATCGAATGTAAGGGGAAGCTATAGCCAAGGAAATATGGGATAAGTTATATTATTTGTATTAGTCAAATTATCTGGTAAGAAAATCATTCTTTAATAAGCCATAACCTAAGGATGAAAGATGCAGACTCGTGATGTAGAATATGAACACCTCCAATATTGTGGTAAGTCAACTATTATTTGTTGATATTAATACTTTTAATAAAGGCAAGTGTATCAATTTATTGTGCTCTTCAATAGACTCGTGGGATGTTCTTGTTGTGTCCATAGGTATTAATACAATTTCTTCAAGTTTCGATGATGTGGTATCATCCTTCTTGTCGTAGGAGATGAGACAAAAGAACATTAAAGGATAGAGAAAATATGCATTATTTGCAAGAGGATTTACCTTTTGCAAAACATGCAAGTCCCTATATTCAAAATCTGCCGATTCAAGCCTCCGGTACTTAAAATGTGTGCTCGAGATGTGGAAAAAATGGAACTCTAAGAAGAAACATGTGATCCAAAAGTGTTGAGAGAGGGAAGCGATCCTATTGATGCTCCTTCTATAGAAGAAAAAACCCTTTGGATGGATGGGATTTGTAATTTTCTTCTTCAAGCACACATGAAAATCATGAGGCTTTTTTAGTTAACTCGGGCACATCCTTTCATATGAATCCCCATAAGTGAGTGGTTCGCGGAATATGAAAGGCAAGGATGGAGGTGATGTTTTCCAAGGTGGTGAATCAATATCCAAAAATCATGGGACAAGGAAAATTCACTTCAAGATCATGGATAGAAGGATTAGAACACTCCCTAATGTTCTACACATCCCATAATTGGAATTTTTTTTTATTTATGCAAGCAAAATGGACGATGCAAGAGTAAAAATAGTGTTTAAGAATGAAACATGTAGGATGGTTCGAGGAGTAAAGGTGTTATTGAAGGGAGTTCGGATTATAACTCTATATAAGTTGCAAGGAATCACCATAGTGACAAGTTATATTGTTCCTAAGAATGGATTTTGAAGAATAAAAACTCATACATCGGAGAAAAGACTATGCCGTGGCATCAAAGAATGGGGCATAAAGGAGAGAAGGGTCACACACACCCACTCACGGAACTAAACATTTTCAGATTTTCTTTATCCGAGAGGAATAGAACTCAATTTCTATGGGGCTTGGTGTAGACCCTACATTTCCTTTATTTCCACCTGCAGGATCAAGTATTACTAATTACGTCTTACTGTGGGAGCTACTCCCCGGTTTTTGGCGACGTTGCAGCATGGAATCACTTATACAAGTGTTCCCCTTGTCTCTATCTCTGAGGCATCAAAACTGAAGGGACTACCATCCGTCCCATTTAATAATGCCTCAGATTAAAACCTGGCATTCCACCTTTTGGAGTTTCGCGTACTGGGTTTTCCCGGTGGAAGAGGATGAGGGGTTCATACCTTCGGTTTTCTGTGCCTAACATTGAAAACCTTTCTATATCCTCCGCAAGCTCATTTCGTTTGAGCTGCTAAGACATGGATATCTCTCAATTGGTGTCCTGTGAGCCAAAATATGAAACACCAAACTCTAACATACCAAACCAGTTCGGGGTTTCATCCATCGTGGGATTTCGCGGTTCCGTGAATACAAGGAAAACGAATTCCTTGGAAATCCTTTTGCAATTTAAACCGAACACTACCTATATGCGCTAATCCATTTCAAGATTTCATTTATCGGGATTTCACGATATGCAGGGATGAGGTCTCACACTGGTTTCGAGCCAAACTCCAAACACCAAACTCTAAACATGCTGAACTACCGGGTGTCATCCATCGATTTCGATTAGCTGCAGTATAAGGGACTTGCCTTTAGTATCCTGTGTGCTGAAGCACCAAAATCTCTGTAGAATTATCCGCCTATTAGTTCGGTGTCGTAAGCTCTGTGGTTTCTAGATCGGGCGAAAGTACAAGGGAACTTTTCCCTGTATCCCGGGTACCGAAAAACTGAAATATCGAGACTTATCTGCACACTGTCATTTTTGGATTGTAGTTAGTTTCTGGATCGGGTAAGTACAAGGAACTTACCTTTTGGTATCCCGGTGTTGAAACACCAAAAATATCGAACTTATCCACACGCTATCCTTTCGGGATTTCTCGGGGACTCGGGCGAAGTACAAGCCAACTTGCCCTTTGGTTTTCCATGTGCCGAAACACCGAAATATCAATTTCTAAGAGACCCACTCTCTCTCTCGCGGGCAAGGTTTCAAAACTTAGCCATAAAATCCTTCCAATGGTCCTTGGTAATTATCACCGTGTTTGATGACCAGATCGAAGGCCTTCCAAAAATCACCCCAGCTATGAACTTCCAGGACTTTGATTAAGAAATCTCTTGGTTTACTAAACAAATGTCCTTTCAAGGAACTTACCTCGACTCTAGAATGTAAGGGAACATTCCTAGGGCGAGGTTCCTTTGGGGAAATCCAACCAGGGCATCATGTGAGTCAAATAAAGGGGACAAATCTCCTGAGGACAGACTCATAATCTGAACTCATTCAATATATATATATATATATATATATATATATATATATTAACTCTAATGTGGTTATTCCTAGTAAAATAAGCATGCAACCACCAATTCCGATCAAAACACCCCTCGGTAGATATTTGTATACGTGTAAACCATTTATAAGTGTACAAACCATGAACACACATTACATGATATTCAATTCAAGATACAAGATATAAACACTTATTAGAAAACACTAGGTGCGGGATGCAACTAATGAGGGGTGCTCCTTTCCACCAACCATAGGGCTCAACAGACCAAATGATTTACCAATTTCAGCCACCCCGAGCTCTCACTGTGATGTTTTGAGACTCAGTCTCTTACTTTCCACTCGTCGGAAGTCAAGGACTAAGGTTACTATCCTTCTCCTATACTCATGACTCACTGTATTTTCAGAGTTTCTCTGGTTCTCCTCCTATGATTCCTCTCCGTCAGCTTCCTTCCCTTCCGCACTTTCCTTGCCTTTTTCTTTGCAAGGTTGCATGTGGCATCACCCCTCGTCCGATGGTCGTCCGAGACTTTACGATGGTCGGTTCAATCTCCATCCCCCCATTAACTCATGAGGAGCCTCCACACCTACCATCCCAAGGGTAATTCATTTCAGGGTTTGAGAGTGAGCTTTTGTTTCCAAGCACGTACATACCAATATGGTTTTGGGTTCGGTGGAAGTTAACGCAGCCAATTCTTCCACCACCCTTCATCAACCATCGTGGTCTCTTTTTCAACACCCTCCCAAAGAGTCATGCAACATATATTCACACATCATTTATATTTTTTGAACCTTTTATACAAAGGTCCATAAATCAAACATTCACAAACCTTTGAGTTTTCCATAGTTCTTGGAAAGTATAGTTATTTTTACAACCTCGGGGAAACATGGTGCTAGTACTTCCCTCCTCTTTAAAGGAACATCGCCCTCGTTATATCTATCAATAGGACAGGTATGTACAGAGGAAAACAAATCGATATGCCTATTTCATGGCATCCCATTTCCTAGGTAGCCCCCATCCGTCATTAAATGTTTCACCGCACTTCTAATTCGTGCAATGGTTTGGTTCCCTTTAGAGGGGTTTCTTCATTCAAAGATGCATTGAGGTTCTGGTGGGAATTCTCCCTTTGGTTCCACTCGGATTGCATCATTCAATTATATGATTAGAATCATGTATGATATTTTCAATAATGAAACATGGAAACATTCTCGCTTTTTACTATGGAGGAAGTGCTAGCCTATAGGCTTACAGGTCCCACTTATCTAGAACCTCAAAGGGTCCATTAATATCGAGGTGCTAACTTGGTACAAGATCCCATATTCGTGGAACTTTTTCCGGTCTTTTAACTTCCCCGAGATATACGGTCTCCCTACTTTGAACTCTTTTGGGGGTCTCTCTTCGGGTCGACGAATCCTTCTCGGCTACTTTGGGCGACCTTTAGATTTTGTTTTATCCTAATCACTTGCTGTTCCATTTATTTCAACATGTCGGGTTCAAAATAAATTTTGTTTACGGGATTACTAACCGACCGAGTATTGCATGGTCTACCGTAGAGAACTTCGAAAGGACTCATCTTCAGGATTCTCACAGTCATGGTTGTAGGCGACCCACCGCCATGTGTAGTCCTCCCACTTATTTTTTTGATGCATTACATGCATCCTTATAATGTCTTCTAGTATTTGGTTCAATATTTCCATCCTGGCCCATCGGGTTTGAGGGTGATAGGTGGTGTTGAACAACAACTTGAATTCTAAACTAGCCATCATTGATTTCCAAAAGTTGGAGTAAATTCCGTGTCTCCTCAGTTGACACCCATCTCTTTCATCATACCATGCCGCCTGAATATCTCCTTCATGAATACATACTATGTCTATTTCCTGTGTTTAATTTTGACGGGATAAAATGAGTGTACTTTCTCAATTTATCCACCACCACCATGATGCATGCCATTTTGTTTGGTCGAGAAGTTGGTAATCCGTTGATGAAATCCATGGAGATGGTTTCCATTTCCATTCCGAGATTGGTAGAGGTTGTAAAAAACATGTTGCGCTCTGTTCGCTTTTAACCTGGGCTGCACTCTATGCATTTGGCTAAGTACTTGGCTATGTATTTTCAACCCAAAGCAAGAGAATTGTTTCCGTGGCTATGATCATCTTCGTATCCCTGATGACCAAAGATAGGTCTTTTATGTAGTTCATCCATTATGAACCTCTTCAAGTCGTCACAACTGATGTAAATATGTTTCTCGTAAGTGAGTAGACCTCCTTCCATCATCCGATAGCCTCCATACTTTATCCATGCGGGTTCTCTGTCTGTAATGGTGGTCACGGTCCGAAGAATGGGTCTCAATTTCAGGTATTTCGTGACTTTTCCTTGACATTCGGGTTTGGTGTGTGCTTAATACCGCTGCTGTGTGTGAATTATTTTCATGCTTCGCTATAGCCATGCTTAACACACCATTTTCCTTTTCCCTTTAATATGTTTGATTTCAAAATCACCCGCTTTAAGGAGGCTGGCCATCCACCTAACTTGTCTCTGGTGTTGATTTAGTTGGACAAACAGATATCGTGATTCCACAAGGAATTGTCATGGTACAAATTTCCTTCCTGTATGGTAATTCTCCACATTTTTGTATATGCACCTATATGGCCAGCTCCGTGATCATGGGTCAGCTATAGTTGACTTCGTAGTTTCATTCAATTCGATTCATAGCACTACACTTCCCCCTCGCATAAGGACTCCTCCGAGCCATTTCTTACAGGCATCTGTGCACAACAGGAAGTCAGCTTCTCGATTGACGATCTCACATGGGTGCGTAATGATGCTCGTGATTGGAAATTTTCTTCACATTTTGATGTGCAAATGAATTTGATCCCGTTTTTCTGAATGGTAGCGATTGGACAACCAATCTTAGAGAACTCTTTTGTAACTTCCTATAGTATCCCGCTAATCTCATAAAGGATCTGATATCCAAAATGTCCTTTGGGGTAGGCTACTCCATGATAGGACTGATCTTGTCAGGATCTACTAATACCCCTTCCTCAGACAAAACATTTTCCAAGTAATGTATTTGCTTCTAGAAGAAATCACACTTGCTGAATTTGGCATAGAGGTGATGCTCTCTTTGTGCACTTGGAAGCAGTAAGCTCAAGGTGTCTCTTCATGCTCCTCTATTCTGAGTAAACAATATGTCATCAATAAAAATAATACAAATTTATCTAGAATCTTGTTGAGCACATTGTTCATTGGGTTTACATAAAAGTGGCAGGGAATTGGTTAACCCAATGGCACTACCACAAACTCCATAGTGACCATATCTCTCATTCCGAAGGCGCTTTTGTGGATGTCTTCACCCTTGATTCGACTTGATATCCCTATCCAAGTCAATCTTCTCGAAGATAGAGGCACCTCCCAATTGATCAACAAGTCATCGATCCCGGTAAGGGTACCTTGTTCTTATGGTTACCCATTGAGTTGTTCCATCTGCAATGGCTGGGTATCGCCTTATTTTCACAAATGTGACTAGTGTCTCCATGGAGACACCGGGCCGTGACATAGCCCCCATTCCATAATTTCCTTTAGTTGTAATTTAAGCTCAACTAGCTCGTGTGTGCTCATCCTGTAGGGTGTCCTGGACACTGGCACCTCTCCTGGTGCTAGTTCTATTGAGACGTCAATGTCCCTTCTCGGAGGTAAACCCATTACCTCTTCCAGAAATAAGCATCTTTGTATTCTCTTAGTGTAGGGTGGTATTCGAGGCTTGGTTTGTCACCTTCAATTGTTTTCAACACTGTATTGCATATAGTGGACACCCCTTTTCAAGTAATACTTTTCATTTGAAGGGATGATATTTGTCCAATCAGACAAAGGTTTTTTGATCCCTTGAAGGGTCATCCTTCCTTCTTCGCTACACATTCCAAGGTTTTATGGTAATGTTCAGCTTATTTTATGGGTGGTTAGCACCCATACCATCAACATATCATATGATCCTAGGGTTAGTATGTTAAGGTTTGTTTGGGTGGGGAATTCGCCCATAATGAACTGGCAGGATGGTATGACCTCCACTACCCTTCTTTGGTGCCAGTATTAATCACTAACCAATGATGGTTTGGCATTTTTATGTGGCTGTAGTTTACATTTATCAACATCCTTAGGGCCTATATAAATCAAATTTGAACCAAGGTCAATCATAATAGACACTAGATGGTTGGTGATCATACCTTCCATTTCCACCATGGAATGCTTGCGGTCGGGCTTTGGTTATTGTCCAAGGCTTCATAGATTTGTGGCACACTCCTCGCCATGTCATTGATGGTGGTAGCTTGAACATTGTATATCTTCCGGTTGTTATGATGTTGGTGCAGGTAGTCCCTCAAGATGTTCTTCTCCACAACCCCAACATTTCAAAGGTTCTCTCTTTGGTTTATCAATCTTTCCTGGGGTAGATCTATAATTTTTATTTCCACTTTGGGAGGGGGAATTCTGTTGGTGTACACTTCATGTTGGGAAGGTCATCCTTGAGTTCTTTTATAGTTCTTAAACCTTGAGGACTTAAACCCCTTTTCCTGAATACCACTATTTTTCTGCCTACCACGAGGTTCTCGGCCTCGACGTTTCAAGTTGCTCATAACAATATCTTGCCTTTCGATAGTATCTTCTAGGGTCTTCAGCTCATCAAACCCAATCCTGTTATGATAGTCCTTAGGTAGTCCAATCGATAAATCGCTAAAACACCTTTTCCTTTTCTCACTTTATAGGTACATACCTCAAAGAATTCAAGAATCACGACATATTCTCTATGGTGCTGTCTTGAGTTCATAGAATTCCTTAGTCTTTTTCTTCAAATATTTTTCCAATGTGATACTTCTCTTTCCCCAAGTATTTCAAACCATTACCAAGACGTCCCTGAATCCCTTTTACATTCTTAAGATCTTCCCCACCAAATGGAAGCCTTCCATTCTGGCTGAAGGTGGATACTTGGGCATTCAATTTTTTTGAGAAGTCATAGACTCTTAAATACTTCTTTAGTCCAAACAGTCAGGCCTCCACTTCCTCTCCCTTCTTTATTTCATAATCACGGTTGAGGGTGGTTTGGCCTCTTGAATTCTTCAAGATTATGACTCTTGGAAATTTTTGCTTTCATTTTCTTCTCGAATGAGAACTAGTTCTTAATACTAGAAGATTCCTCCGAGTCACCAACTTCCTTTCCGTAAGAATCGTCTGATGCTTGTCCCTTATCTCGAGGGTGAACTTTTATCGAGGTGCTCCTCTCAGTATGACACTAATATGACCACGCTTTTGTGTCTCGTGTTCATACAATTGTCTCTCAGATGTTCTGATAAGCTCGGGCAGAAATCTTGCATTAATTTTTTTGTTTGCTTCTCTTGCTCTTTATCATCCTCTCGTTGTCAACCTTGTGACTGTAGTTCGACTATGAGGCTCGTCACAGTCTCATCTAGATCTAGAGGGGTTCCTACCTCCCTCCTTTCGGCCGACTTTCATCTCTATTGTGGGAGCCCTCTCCCTACCAAGGTGGGTGAGTCACCATTCTATGCATCTGTAATTTCCCGCGATTGGTCGTCCGCTTGTGTGCAAAAGAAAAGAAAAATGCTAGTTGTTAGTCAATGTTTACATACATTTATAACCCACACATAATTCATATATTTCACATGCATACATACAACAAGGGTTTTTCATTCTTAACTTCAAATTTCCGGGATTTAGGGGATCAAGATAAAGATTTACTCCTCTTAATAGTACTTCAAATGGAGTCTCTACGCAACCCATTCGTGTGAGCCCAAGCATTTCAAGTGTTGTAACCATGCTCGACAAATTAATTTGTCACACACCCACTATGGGAATAAAAAAAAATTCGTCTTTTTTCTTCTTTTCTCCGAGGAAAAGAATCCCCAAATTCCTATGGGAGCCTCGCAAGTGCACCCTACCTCTTTATCCTTACCTATGTGATCGTTGGCTACTTAATTACAGGTCTTACTGTGAGGTACTTCCGATTTCACGATTTGGGAATCGCGGATGCGCGTTCCCCGCCTTCTATCCTAGAGGCACCGGAACCCGAAAAGGAACCAACATCTCGGCCCCATTTAATAATGCCCCGACAAACTCACACTTACCTTTCGGTTTCACAGACCGTTTTCACATAGAAGAGGACGAGGGGTTCATACCCTTCAGCTTTCCGGGTGCCGAAACATCAAACTCCGGCATCCACCAAGCTCATTTCAGTGTTTCGAGGTATGCAAAGACGGGATATCTCTCACCTGGGTGTCCCGAGCCGAAACTAGAAACACCAAACTCTAACATACCAAAACCACTGGGTTTCATCCATTGGGATTTCACATCTAGCGAATACAAGGAAAACTAACCCTTGGAAATCCTGCAATCAAATGCCGTAAACACCAAATCTATAATGCCGCATAAGCCATTTCGTGATTTCACCTATCAATATTTTGTATATATATGAGGACAGGGTCTCGTGACTGGTTTCCCAAGAGATGAAACTCCTAAACACCAAACTCTAAACATGCTAAATCAGTTCGGGGTTTCATCCATTGGGATTTCAGGACTGGCGAGTATAAGGACTCTTTCCTTTAGGTATCCCAGGTGCTGAAGCACCAAAATATCTAGACTTATATGCGCTCTATTAGTTCGTAGGTCGTAGTCTAGGTTTCGATCACAGTATAAGGAACTTTCCTTGGTATCCTGTGTACCAAACACCGGAATATCGAGACTTATCTCGTGGCGCTTATCATTTCAGGATTTCGTAGGTTGGGGTTTCGACTCATGAGTACAAGGAACTTACCCTTGGTTTCCTAAAGCCAAACACCAAATATCGAGACTTATCCATCGCGGCTATCCTTCCTGGTTTCGTAGTCGGATTGGGACCGATGAAAGTACAAGGAACTTTCCTTGGTATCCTCGGTGCCGAACAATCAAATATCAAGTTCTAAGAGACCCACTCTCTCTCATGTAAGGTTTCTAAAACTTAGCTATAAAACTTCAAATGTTCTTGGGTAATTATCACCGTAGTTTGATGACCGCATCAAAGGCCTCCCTAAATCACCGAAGCATGAAATTGTGACTTTGGAGTAAGAAATCTCATGGCTTACTTCAAATGATCGCCCTTTCAAGGAACTTAATTCGGCTCGAATGTGAGGGAACCTTCCTAGAAGTAGGTGCCTTTGGGGAGATCCAACTAGGGCATCACGTGAGTCAAATAAAGGTGACAAATCTCCCGAGGAAAGACTCAGGACCGAACTCGCTCAATATATATATATTAACTCAATGTGGTCATTCCAATATAAGCATGCAACCACCATTCGATCAAAACACCGCAAATATTTGTATACAAAACCATTTATAAGTGTACAAACCATGAGCATACATTCCAGATATTCAATTCAAGATACAAGATATAAATACTTATCAAAAAACACTAGGTGTGATGTAATTATAAGAGGGGTGCATGTTTCCACCGAAACATAGGCTCAACGAATTCAAATGGATTTACCACTAGCCATCCCCGAGCTAGACCACGATGTTTTGAGATTCCGCCTCCTACTTCCCACCTGCTAAGGCGAAGGACAAGGTTAATTCTTCCTCTCGCCGACTCACAAAATGATTTTTCCGAGTTCCTCCTGGTTCTCCCTTTCACGACTCTCCTGGCACGCTGCTGTCTTCCTCTCCCTTCCACACTTCTTTCCTTGCCTTTTTTTCCCCGTGGCCAGCATGGCACGGCCTCCCTCAGTCTCAAATTCCCTGTCCGATGGTCAGGTCTGAGAGCTTCTATGGATGGGCGGTTCACCCCCATCCCCCTCATTAACTCATGAGGAACCTCCCCACCTACCATCCAGGTAGGTAATTCATTTCGGGTTTGAGAGTGAGCTTTGGTTTTCGAGCATGTACATACCTATACGGTTTTGGGTTCTGTGGAAGTTAACGCAGCCACTCCCGACCCCTTCCACCACCCTTTATCAGCCATCGTGGTCTCTTTTTTCAGCACATCCCCCTCCCAACAGTCATGCAACATATATTCACACATCATTTGTATTTCTTGAACCTTTTATACAAAGGTCCGTCAAATCAAACATTCACAAACCTTTGAGTTTGCCATAGTTCTTGGCCAGTATAGTTATTTTTACAACCTGGGGGAAACAGGGTGTTACAAGGGCCTTCGATTAGTACATGGTAAAGGTATATTTGAAGGTATGTATAACTACTCTGTGGATTTTTATTTCTATTAACATTGTGTAAATGGGAGGAAGAATTGGGTAATATTCCCCTTTGGTGGAATGAGAAAAAATGGAATTTTACATTCGATGCAAAAGGATGTGTTTAGACCTATGTCAGTTTCATCACCGGGAAAATATGTGTACTATGTGTCATTTATATATGACTTCTCAAGGAATACATGGATATATTTCTTTAGGAACAAATTTAAAGTCTTTGACAAATTTAAAGAGTTCAAGGCTCTTGTGAAGAATCAAACGGAGGAAAGAATTAACGTGTTGAGGATGGATAATGGTGGAGATTTATACGAAAATTAATTCGAAGAAGTTATTAAAAAGTGAAATATAGAAAGGAAGAATAATACTCCATACACACCTTATCAGAATCGATTTGCAAAAAGGATGAACATGACACTAATGGGAAAAAAAAGTGCATGTTCAATGGTGTCGAGTTAGGATATGATTTTTAGGTAGAGGTAGTGGGTACTACATGTTACCTGGTCAATCGAGCACCCTCATCAACACTGGATGAAAACACTCCACACGAGGTATGTACTAGTAAGAAACCCTCTCTCACACATCTCATGGTATTTGGATGTGATGCCTATGTTCATGTTCCAAAGGAAAACAAGAGTAACCTAGATAAAAAGGATAGAAAATGTATCTTTATTGGGTATAAATATGGTTTGAAAGGTTATAATCTTTGGAACCCAAAAAATGAAAAGGCAGTGTATAGCCAAGATGTGGTATTTAGAGAAATCAAAGATTTTCTCAAACACGAAGTCCTACAAAAAGAGGAAGAACATGAGAAAATAGAGTTTGAATTGAAGGAAAATGAATCATACTCTAGAGAAGAATTTTTTTTATAAGAAGATGATCCTCATACTCCAATAATGATGAGATCGGTTCGGGAAAGAAGGCAACGAGAAAGGTATAATCCATAATCCACCTGATTTCCATTCAAATTTGTATTTCTCTATTAATGATGATGATCTTATAAATGTTAGGGAGGGGATGGATTCAAAGGATAGAAAACTATGGAAAAATTCCATGATTGAAGATATGGTAGCCTTGGACAAGAATAAGGCTTGGGATGTAGTGGAGTTTTTGACTAGAAGAAAGTCCATTGGAAAAAAATGGGTGTTCAAAAAGAAGCTAAATGTTGAAGGAAAAGTGGAGAAATACAAATATCGGTTAGTAGAAAAAGGGTATTCCCAAGTAGAGGGAATTGACTTTGGTGAATTTTTTTCTTCTATTTCAAGGTTAACTTCTATTATATTTATTTTATCTCTTGTTGTTGGATTTGATTTTGAAGTAGAACAAATGGATGTAAAGACAACATTCCAACATGCCTATTTGGAAGAACAAATATACATGAAGTAGTGAGAATAATTTTTTGTGAAGGAAAAGAAAGAGTTGGTATGCAAGCTTAAAAAATCCTTGTATGGGTTAAAGCAAACACCAAGGAAGTGGTATAAAAAATTTGATACTTATACCTTTGGACTTGGCTTCATAAGGAGAAAATAAGATCATTGTGTGTATTTCAAAGTAATCAACGACCATCTTATTTATTGTTTCTTGTATGTGAATGATATTTTATTGATAGGAAACGAAAAGGAGATTATCCAATATGTGAAATCTCAGTTTTCCTCTAAGTTTGACATGAAGGATCTGCTGCAAATTTCATTTTGGGCATGGAAATTAAAATAAATCGAGCAAAAATGAAACTTTGGTTAAATCAAAGGAAATAATATTGCATATGTTTGATATGTAAGAATGTAAATCAGTTAGGCTCCCTATTCCTATAGGTGTAATTATATCTACGGATAAGTGTCCCAAGACATAGGAAGAGGAAGAGGACATGTCTTGTATTTCATATGCTATTACAATTGATAGTTTGATGTATGCAATGGCATGTACTAGACTATACATTTCACATAGAGTGGGAGTTTTGAGTTGGTATTTGTCAAAACTAGGGAAGGAGCGTTGGATTGTAGTAAAGAGGATTTTCAAGTATTTGTGTGGAATTACTAGTTATGCATTGTGCTACCAAGGAAGACTAGGATTGGATAGAGTGTTGGACATACATGGATTTGTTGATGTAGACTGGGTTGAATATCTAGATCAAAGAATATCTACACGTGGGTGTGTGCTTAACCTACTTGGAGGAGAAATTAGTGGGATGAGAAAAAGACAGTCTGCAGTGACACTCTCAACTACAAAAGTTGAATACATGGAAACCACTCATGAAAGAAAGGAAGTAGTATGGTTACAAATATTTTGTTGAAGTATTGGGTTGGTACTTTAATCTATGAGAATTGATTGTGATATTCATATTGCAATACTCCTGGTGAAGAACCCTACTTATAATTCAAAGAAAAAACATATTGATGTTGAATATCACTTTGTGAGAGACATGGTTGAAGAAAAAAAGGTGTTGTTGATGGAGGTGGACACTTTGAAGAATGTTGTAGATTCATTAAAAAAAATTGTGAGAACTGAAAAGTTCTTTTGTTGTAGAATATCTGTGGGCATTGATGTCTTGGATTGTTGACAATGTAGCAATGTAACCCCCTATATGAAAAGAAAACAATAAGTGGGAGGATGTTGGGTATGTGTTATATTATTTACATGATTAGATCTAGTGTC
>SNQJ01S0126845.1:0-20826 GCA_010110895.2 Picea sitchensis | reverse complement strand
GGAAGAAGACCTTGTATGGTTTCAAACAACTTGGTGCAGAGCCTCTCATGCAGAGCAGAAGCGTGGTGAAAAAATTCTATGACAGAGATAGTGTGTCAGAATAGTTACTCAGAAGTCTAGGATGATGGATTACTAATCCATGACAAACTCTCATGATGAAAGAAGAAGTGCTACTTGGATATGTTTCAGTTTGAGATTTTCCACGATGTCATGAGATAGCAGGAAACGGAAGTACTAAATCCAACCATGATATATTATAATGATCAGAGCTATGTGAAAGCCTTTTAAGAAAACCAGTGTTCCATGATAGACCAAAGTACATTGAGATCAAGCATTATGTCCTACGTGATAAAATCCAAAAGAGAGAAATGTTTGTCCAGTATATCTCCACCGATGAGTAGATAGCAGATATTTTGATAAAGCCTCTGTCCAAGATGAAAAGTTTGCGTACTTAAGAAACATGATGGGCTCGTGGAGACAACTTCCTTAATGAAAAAAGAAGAGATTACTCCCAGGTTGGGAGGGAGCACTGATATGTTATTGATTTATGGACAGTCATTTTTCAGTTTGAAAAATGGTCCAAGATCAGAAGTTCCTTTCTAGTTTGGAAAGTGGTTTGAGATTTCTGACGGACGGGCATTTTTCAGTTCGGAAAATGGTCTAGATCGGACAGTCATTTTCGTAATGAAAATGGTCTGATAGATTGTTGATGTACCATAGATAGTGATTCCCCTTGTGGAAAGTGTGGGGGAATGGTCTAGGATATTCATTCTTCTTGGCATTCACTCTAAGTAGTGGTCAAGTAGAATGGTCTGCCTCACCGAGAAGTCATTCTTTCAAAGCTCACAGTTGTGAGCAGTTTCGAAGAATGGTCTGTTTTGGAGGTTGGTGAAGGAAAGTCATTTCCATTAGGAAATGGTATGGATAGTCATTACCCAGGGAAGACTCATTCTATCTAGGTTGCATTATGATTAGTGTTGGAGGAATGGCCTAGTTAGGTGAATGTTCCACGTTCAGCAATTAAGGATAGGCATTTCCTAGGGAAGACTCATTCTCTCCAGGTTGCACTATGATTAGTGCCGGAGGAATGGTCCAGGCTCAAAAATCAGGGACATTTATTCTTCTATTCTTGAGAAGAATAGTCCAGATAGACTGTGACTAGTGTTTTACATTCTAAGGGCAGATGTGAGTGGAAGAATGGCCCAGATGACTCAGTTTATATCATGATATTGTTTTATGCAGGCTGATATCATACGATATGATTTCTATGGAGATTGAATGTCTCTGGAAAGTAGATGTATTCTATTGTGGTGGATGTGTTCTACTGGTTGTTGTAGATTTTAACCTTGTAAAATATTTATTGCAAAAATATTTTCAGTAAAAGAACAGAAAAGATACAATGGCAAATACAAACATTACATAGATATTTTTCCCCTAGAAACCCAAACCATGAAAACCAACATATTTTATATTCATTCATCATGATACATTGTTTACAATACAATATACATATAGGATCCAGCAGCATCCAAAACCCTAACCTAATGACCTAGATTAATCAAAAACCCTAATTCATTAACCGGAAATAGAAAACCATCGGAAAAAAACCATGTGTCAAAAAACCACCTAAATATGTGACACGTTTCCTGAATCCTCGTGAAAATAATATAACACATACCCAACATTCTCCCACTTGTTGTTTTCTTTGCATACATGGGGTTACAGGGTTACATAGTCAACAATCCAGGGTAGCAATGCCCATGGATCCTCTACACCAAGAGAACTTCACAGTGCTCATAGATTTTGTTAATGAGTCTGCAACATTCTTCAAAGTGCCCACCTTCATCAGCGATACTTTCTTTTCTTCAATCATGTATCTCACAAAGTGATATTGAATATCAATATTCTTTGTCTTTGAATGATAAGTCGTGTTCTTCGCCATAAAAATTGCACTCTGACTATCACACTCTATCCTTACAACTTGTTGTACCAACCCAATACCTGAACACAATATTTGTAACCATGTTGCTTCCTTACTTTCATGAGTGGTTTCCATGTATTCAGATTCTGTAGTTGAAAGTGCCACTACAGCCTGTCTTTTTCTCATCCAACTTATTTCTCCTCCAAACAGGTTAAACACATACCCACTTGTAGATCTCCTACGATCCATATCTCTAGCCCAGTCTGCATCCACAAAGCCATGTATATCCACCACTCTATCCAATCCCGGTCTTCCTTCGTAGCACAATCCATAGCTAGCGGTGCCACGCAAATACTTCAAAACCCTTTTTACTGTTATCCAATGATCCTTCCCTGGTTTTGACATATACCTGCTCAAAACTCCCATTGCATGTGTAATATTCGGTATAGTATAGACCATTGCATACATCAAACTACCAACTACACTCACTTATGGAACACGAGACATGTCCTCCTCCTCTTCTTGTGTCTTGGGACACTGATCCGCAGATAAATTTACACCAACAGGAATAGGAACCTTGACTGGTTTACATTCCTGCATATTAAACCTCTGCAATATTGTCTCGACATATTTTCTCCAATTTAACCAGAGTTTCCTCTTTTTCCGATCTCTTTTAATTTCCATTCCCAAAATGAAATTTGAAACATCGAGATCCTTCATGTCAAATTTGGAGGAAAACTGAGTTTTCACATCCTGGATAATCTCCTTGTTGTTTCCTATCAGCAACATGTCATCCACATACAAGACCAAATAAATCAAATGATCACCAATTAATTTAAAATACACATAGTGATCCTCTTATGCTTCTTTTGAATCCAATTCCCAGCATATAAGTATCAAATTTTTTATACCACATCCTTGTTCATTGTTTTAAACCATACCGGGACTTTTTCAGCTTGCATACCAGCTCCTTCTTTCTCTTCATAGCAAATCCTTTCGGTTGCTTCATATAGATTTATTCTTCTAGATCCCCATGTAGGAATGTTGTCTTCACATCCATTTGTTCTACTTCAAAATCAAATGCATCAAAAACAAATAACATAAATATTATATAGGTTAACTTGGAAATAGGAGAAAAAATCTCACCAAAATCAATTCCCTCAACCTGGGAATAACACTTTTCTACTAACTGAGCTTTGTATTTCTCCACTTTTCTTTATGCATTCAGCTTCTTTTTAAATACCCATCTGATGCCAATGGGATTTCTTCCAGTCGGAAACTCCACTAGATCCCAAGCCTCATTCTTATCCAAGGCTGCCATTTCTTCGTCCATGGCCTTTTTCCAGAGATTTCCATCATCTGAATCCACTGCCTCCCTGACAGTTCTAGGATCATCATCATTTATACTACCCATGACTTAGAGTTGGCATCCATAGTTCATACTACCCATGAATTAGAGTTGGCATCCATAGTTCATGCCTTAAAAACGTGAAGGCATTATATCATGGGTAGAAGGCTCAAGATGAAAACAGAGAATAGTGGTATGAAACAATTGTTTGAGAAGCCAACATTGAATATCAAACAAACTTGATGACTAGAATTTATCAGTAAATATGACTTCGACATCAAGCACATCAAGGGAAAAGAGAATAAAGTGGTTGATGAACTCGGTAGGAAGGTGCATGAAATTCATGTTGTATCCATCATCATGTATTGTTCATATTTTAAAAGAAGAATTTTGAAAGCTTTGTTACGAGGAAAATCTCTCTATGGCTAGGGTAAACCACAACAGACGGATATGACTTCAGAAATCAACTCTATCCCAGAAACATGTTATATAAACCAATATGCAAGTGAGATAAGAAAGAGGCCTACCTTTTCCAGATGTTCGATGATGTCCACCGTTGATCACTTTGACTCAAAGCTATATACCTTCAACAAGTTCTCAACAAACAAGCAAAGCAAGCATATGGTGATAGTATAAAAGGTTATCAAATTAGATATCATAATCCATCAATACACATAACAAATACGCCCATGGATAATAACTCAATATATTTTCAAGATATCAATTGGACGGGAAAAGAGTATTTATATTAATAAATGATCAGCAAAAGTGAAAATATTACAGACTTCTGTGTCGGCAAGGTTCAGAACCGAGAAACTAAGTTCCTTCCAGTTGGGCCTCCACCACTTCAATCCTCCACCAAAGGCAATATCATAAGAGAGAAACAATGAGGTTCTCAATCAATAATGGAAGATCTTGGGGGATGAACACTGTGTTTAGACTTAAAGGACAAAGGTATGCAGACTCAATATGAAGTAAATAATTTCTCCAGAGTAACTTTGCTCTCAAAGTTGAATTATTTTTCCTTTTCCATGGCTTGGAATTGGCCCATTTATAGAATTCAAAATGGAACTGAAGGGCTGAGTTGGAAATTTTGCAGTATATGGAAGGCCAAGGATCAAAGATCTTCTGTCATGACATGGAAACCCAACATTTAATTTTCATTTTCTGGCACAAATCCCAATGTGCATGGGTTGTAGTAGAGCAGCCTGCGTATACACATGTTGTATAGTGTGCAATATACGTACAAGTGGAAATTTTTGTATTTTTGTCTCTGGATTTTATCAACATGGAAGATAATTCTGCATAGGGAAATGGAATAAGGCCCTCTGTGCAAGATGGCATAGGGTGAGTCAATTCTTTCTATAACAAGCTTTAGAATCATATCAACATTATGCACAAGTTACAGAAGGGTTACGGAAGGAAAATGTATACCTTACATTTAAATACTATAGGTTGTAAGAGGATGGAATCCTCTTGTTCAGAGACAAATTTTATGTTCCTAACACTTAGGATTTGAGAAATTTAGTGTTGAAGGAGATGCACAATGTACCATATGTTGGTCATCCTGGATACCGAAAGACAATTGCACTAGTAAGAAGCCAATATTTTTGGTCGGGAATAAATAAATATGTGGATGATTACATAGACAGGTGCATGGAATGTCACAAAGTGAATATTGACTATACACATCCAGTAGGATTGTTACAGCCATTTCTGATTCCTAAATGGAAATGGGAGGCAGTTACAATAGATCTTATCACCAAGTTTCTAAGAATATAAAGGAAGCATGATTACATCATGGTAGTGGTGGAAAAACTTACAAATGATGCACATTTTATATCGATGAAAACAAATCACCAGGTAGCCAATATTGTGGAAATTTATATGAATGAAATTGCTAGGCTACATGGTTTTCCTAAGGAAATAATGTCATACATAGATCCCAAGTTCACTTCCAACTTTTCGACGGGGTTGTTTAAGGGATTTGGGACTAATTTGAATTTCAGTACAGCATATCATCCAGAGTCAGATGGGAAAACAAAGAGGGTTGAAGACATGTTGAGGATGTATGTATTGGACAAGCCTTCCAAGTGGGAAGATTACCTTCATCTAGTTGAATTTTATTAAAATAATGGATATCACGCATCATTAAAGATGATTCCATTTGAAGCCTTGTATGGCATAAAATTCACAGGTTAGTGAGTCGGGACAACCCAATAGATAGAGCAGTTATTGGGCCAAAATTGTTAAGAAAAATGGAAAAGAAAATGGTAAAGATCAAGCATAATTTAAAGGTTGCACGAGACAGAAAAAAGATTTATGTGGATTAAAACAAGACATATGGGGAATTCAAAGTGGACAAGCATGTGTTTTTAAAAGTAAAGGCTAAGAGAATCTCTCTAAGGTTGAGAAGTTGTCCAAAGTTGGCAGCAAGAAATTGTGGGCCATTTGAAATTCTAGAGAAAATAGGCCCAGTTGTATACATGCTTGCATTGTCTGCATCCATGAGGACTCATAATGTGTTTCATGTGTCTTTATTGAGGACATATGTGTATAATATTAACCACATGATTGATTGGACTATGATCCAGGTGGAGTATGAAGGGGAGTTTCAGGTGGAGCCACTGTGCATCCTGGATTGAAAATTCAAAGTGTTTAGGAACAAATACATAGGATTGGTAAAGGTTCAATGGACCTATTATGATCCTAAAAATTCCACGTGGGAGAACGAGGAGACCATCTAGGCAGAGAACCCACAATTGTTTGCAAATTTTGAAGAAAATTGAATGTACATTTGTATATAAGTGTGCAAGACTCCATTTTGGGCAGCTACAATTCCTGGAGCCACATCTCGAAGACTTCCTATCTGATCTGTGTTGGAGCCTTGTAATATAATTCATACATCCTGAGGGACCAAGGTGTTGAGAAGGAAGTACACTTCCTTGGGTTGTGCAGATTGCAGGGAACAAGAGATTTTTTATTGGAATTTCTCTAGGAGTTGTGAACTTGCAAAAGTATCGAGTATTATGATGTAAAATTATGTATATGTTGGTATGGTGTTGTACAATGAGGATAGTGAAATTTTTAAGGGGAGTGGAATGTAACATTCCCATTTTTAATCCTTGTTTTAGTCATGTGTGATTAAATACGATGTATGGTCGCGGGCCCGAATATTTAAGAATATGTAATATGTAAGCATTTTATATTGTAGTAATAAAATAAATATGATGCCTACAAATGGACACGAATGGAGTAATGGGGGGATAAGTTTCCACAAGAGAGGGAAATGTCTAAGATATGGACCCGGGGGGGGGATTATTCATGGGTATTAATTCCAACCCACTTTCCTAAAATTATTGTTTTGAGTAAACCTTATAATTTTATTTTGAGTGTATAAATGCTCAATCATTAAACACATGTAAGAGGGTTGGTGTAAAAAGTCGCATCCCATAATTATGAGAACACGGTGGCTAAGTACAATCAACCTTGGGGAATGTGAGAGTCAAATGCATGGGTAAAAAGGAAATTTGAATGTCCATTGTGGGCAATTTTTACGTGCATTTTTTGGAGCAAAAAGTGAGTGGAGAGCATTGGATCTTGAATAAAACCATAGTAGGTGTTGTGGGAGAATTTTTTTGAGATGAAAATGCATGAAGAAGCGGGTTGTTAGGCATGTAGAGTGAAATTTATGTATGATACTTTTCCCTAGAAGAAGTGAGTTGTTGTTAGTTTTTTCTTATGGAAACTAACATCCCTGGATTCCACAACAATAGATATTCCTATCCAACCTGTGTTGGAGCCCTAGAGGGAAGTGGGAAGGCCTGAGGGACTCTGTGAAGTGAAGGGAGATCCCATTCCTTGGGTTGTGCAGGTTGAGGGGAAGAGAGCTAGTGGATTGGGATAGCTGCAGGAAAACTAGTTTGTTGTGGGAATGTATTGGACTATGAGAGACACCCTATTTTGTGGATTTTTATCCCCATCTTGGGCCTGATTTTCTACTGATATTTGGAGCAACAAATCTAAGGTTGGGAGGAACATTTTTCCCCTACATTTGATTGCACTTTTGTTGTTAAAAAACAAGTGTTTGATATATGTTCTCTATTTTTAGTAATGGGTTTTACTATTGTGCATAAACTCTAAGATTTTAGTCATTTATATGTTGTTATGAGAATGTTAGTTTAGTTGCATTCATGATTTGAAAGCGTTGATAAATGCATAAGTGTTTAAGCATGTTTCATTGCATTTAATATTAATGGTATCAGAAAAAAATTGATGGGTTTAGTAGTGGAGGAACTACACAAATCATCTTCATCTATTTGGCCTTCAAATAAAGGGACATCAAAGTTAACCTGTACTTTAAGGGTGTCACACCTCTGAAATGGCTACTTGTTGAAGGCGCCTCATTCGTTGTCGATAATTGTTGAAGGATTTGGGAGAATTTGTCCATCATCTTGCTCCTCTATCGCGCAAGGTATTTCTCGAGAAACATCTTGATATGATCTCCTGCTCCATTGTAACACACCCACCCTTAAAGGAGATTCTATAGTGTAAAGCCTCTAAATTTTTGGTTTTTTTTTTGTTCTCCTGTGCGAATAAGAACCAAGCGCAAGCCTCCTCCACATGACCACTACTCATGACCACAAGCCTAACAAATAGGCACTTCATGAATTATGTCATCAGGTATTCAAATGCGATCCAACCTTGACTCACCCGACTCCCGAACTCTCTAACTAAGATCCTAGCCCAGCGCTAGCTCCATTCCTTGACCTCCATCTATGTGACCCCTCGTTATGACTCTAGGCCCAACCCTCAAGTGCTTTGGTACTTCACGTATCGCAAAGGTGGAAACTAGTATGTCTCCTTTCCTCGGAATCCCAAAATCTGAACTCCCGATATCAGATCAACGGTCCACAATCTCCCATAACCCAATGGCTTAGATACACTCTTCACGAATTGGGACTTCACGTTTCGCGAAGTTGGAGGGCCGCTCACCTCCCTTCTCCTGATCCCCGATATCTCCTTGGACAATCAACGGTCCACGCCCTCCCTTTGATCAACAGTTGAGATCAAATTGTGAACTCGGACTTCACGAGTTCTCATGACTCCTATCTCTATCTTCCTGAGTTGTGAGTCAACAAAATGTTGATCTCTCGCCACGTGTCCCTTCTCGACGAACGAATAGGATTGTTTTGGCTCCCATATCCTTGGGTATTTGCCTCTGCTCCTTGCAAATATTCCAAGGTCTGAATCCTCGAACTCACGGATCTGTTGCCACCTGTCCTCTGATGACAGACAGTTCCAATTAACTTTGAAACTTCGAGACTTCGCAAAAGTCCACTCTCCTATGCACTTTCAAAGGGTTATACCTTGTGCACTTTACTCTGGATATCACGGCTATGTTCCTCCGCGCATAGATCCAATGAACGGCGTGAACTTTAAACTCACAGATACAACAGTTGAGGTGGGTCTTGAAGGATCCATAGATCAACGGTCCACATTACTTTGCGACTTCAGGTTTCGGAGGTTTTGGTCGCACCAACCCATAATCTTCGCTATACGCGAACTCAGAACTCGTAGATCCGAGGGGCTAGACAGGTTAAATCCCACCCTCTTTCCCATAGCCAACGACCATGATAGCCCTTGGCTTCTTCCGGACGGATCTCATCCGTCCGTCCTTCGGACAAGGAAAATATTTCCCTTTAGATGTTTTCCTATCACTATTTTCCTAAGTTGTCACCCCGAACGGGTTAGGGATTTGGGTCTGGAAATTCACACGAAAAGGGGGTCAAAGGGAAGTATTCTCTTCAAATGGGTGGTTTCAAGTCTACACGATATTTCCTATCTCTACCATTTTACGACTTATGTCGAGCAATCCCTCTAGAGTGAAGTTGGGAATACAGTTTATCAGTGAAAAGTGTAAGTTACCAAAGAGATGGAAGCATACACATAACATAGACATTTCACACAGGGATGTTCATACATGCATATAAATATATAGATGTGAAAAAACCAAGAAATCATCCATCACTCTAACTCAACAATTAAAGCCGAGAAAAGACTTATCAAAATCAGACAATGTGAAGCGACTACTAGAACGGGTGCCCATTTACACCCAACCTTAGGCTCAGTCACTCCAAATGAATTTACCACTAGCCATCCCCAAGCTAGACCACAATACTCTGTAACACAACCTTTTATTCTCTCTCATCCACAATAGGGATAGGGGTTACTCTCCTCTTCCAGCAGGATCCTGGAAATGGTTTACACAATACAAATCAAGGAGGACTAGCCTCGTTTATCATCTTCTATCATAACCTTCTCTTCCATTTCCAATGTCTAGAACGCTTAGTTTTTCCATTCTTCCTTGAATCCTCAAGATTCACATCCTGTCTCTGCGCTCCTCCCCTCCCCCTACCACACCTTCCCTTCTCACCTCTTTCAGAAGGATCGCGTGTGGGCCGAATTCCCAGTCAGTGGTCAAGCCTGGAAGCCTTACGGATGAGTTCTTACAAACCCCATCCCTCATTAACTCTTGAGGAGGTCTTCCCACCCACCAGCCTAACTGTAATTCATTTCTTAGTCAAATGACGGTTCTGGTCCTGAGCAATTAAATACAGTAAGCATTGGTTTGGTTGAAGGTTAATTAAACCATTCCTGCTCCCCTTCACCCTCTCTTCGTATAGCATTCATGGTATTTCTAAGTACACCCCCCCCCTTCCATTAGTAATGCAACACATGTTCATTTTCTTAGTAAATAATTAAGTTCACATTCGTTTACCTTTCAAACAAATGTCCATCGAATCAATATTCACACATATAAAGTTTTCCATAGTCTTTTGGCCATTTAAAGTTATATTTACAAACTAGGGGAAATTGGGTGTCACATCCATCATCTCTCTTTTCCCCCGCCATGGGATGACGCTTGGGCTGATGAGAGCGATCATCTCCTACTGAAACTAGCTTGAAACCAAACTCTTTATACCCCTACCTTGTGAGGTACATGCACTGAGAAATAGTAAGGAGAAGATTTATTTGATACTACTGGTATAGATTATATATGGAACAAAATGAAACACATACAAGAATATAGAAGAGAGCATAGTAATACAGTGAAAACCCAACTTCTATTAATGGATAAAATAGAAAAATATTGTAGAATACAAATTGGCTAGAGTAGTGGTAGCTCATCTATGAAGAGAGAGATGTCAGTTACTCTCATTTGCAAAAGATAATAGAATAGGTCAAAGGAATGGCCTTTTAAATTAAAGTAAGAACCCTAAAGGTCCAAAACCCTAACCTTAGGATGTGAAGCGCCAAAAGGTGTTTTTAGGCCAAAGTTAGTTAGTTTCCACATCAATTTCTCAAGGGCACAACTTTTGCATACAATCTAAGTTTGGTGCAAATAGTAGCTCATTGGAAATCTTTAACTAAAGACTACAATGTCGTGTCATGGCCTCAAGTGATCCCATGCTTGTGAATTTTCCAAAAAACATCATTTAGGGCCTCAAAATGGCCTAGGAAGTTTAGGACCCAGAAAATCATAAAAAATCATAACAAAATGTCAAGATGGAGAACCATGTTGAGTCAATGGAAGAGGTGGGTGGCCATCAATATCCACCTAGATCAACAATCACCTTAAAATCATCATTTATGTCCTTGATAACCCATCGATCTGGCCAAAACTCTTCATTTTTGTTTGTGTGAACTTATGTCATATATGGAAAGAAGATTCAGTCATATTTAGAGATTGTGAAGAGTCGCTCTAAGTTCAAATCATTTTCCATCCACAAACCACATATTACCAACGCTGGCCTAAAAAAATCTGATGTTGGTTTTGACTAAAAATAAGGAGTGTGGTACCCTAAAAGGGGGCACAAAATTGCAAAACATTCCCTAATATTTCCAAAAAACCAAAAAATTATATCGAAGCTTGCTAGAAAAGATAACGATAAAAATATTTAAAAATGGTGGTTGTCCGAAAAATAAGTTGTTGAAGACTATAATTTCATATCTGTGACAACATGATTTCTGATTTGAAAAACCAACATTATAGTAGTGTTGGATAAAGAAGAAAAAGTCACACTGGCTCTAATACCATGTTGAATATCTACAGTGATTTCTTTAACAAACCCTAATCCAATAAGAAGAAATTGTTGTAATGTAACCATGCTTAACAGGGTTCACAAGAATAGAAAAATAGTATAGGTTGTTAAGTTTTGAGCTATTATTAGGTTTCTTTTCAATTTACTAGATAACCATAGCATAAGTAAGATCACTAAGAGAAACACAATCACAAGATACACAACATTTATCCTAGGAAACCCTCATTGGGGAGAAAACCCAGCAAAACTTCCTCAATATAGATAGCCAATACAATGCCAAGACAATAAACCAAAACACTAGAGAATATCCAACATTGAGCAATGTGTCTCTCTCTTCCTTCTTTGGTTGTCCGAAAAATAAGTTGTTGAAGACTATAATTTCCACATCTGTGACAACATGATTTCCGATTTGAAAAAACCAACATTGGTAGTAGTGGCCGATAAAGAAGAAAAGTCACACTGCTTTAATACCATGTTGAATATCTACAGTGATTTCTTTAACAAACCCCAATCCAATAAGAAGAAATTGTTGTAATGTAACCATGCTTAACAAGGTTCACAAGAATAGAAAAATAGTATAGGTTGTTAAGTTTTGAGCTATTAATAGGTTTTAAATTCTACTGATAACCATAGATAAAATCACTAAGAGAAACACAATCACAAGATAATAACATTTATCCTAGGAAACCCTCATTGGGGAGAAACCCAAATAAAACTTCCTCAATATAGATAGCCAATACAATGCCAAGACAATAAACCAAAACACTAGAGAATATCCAACATTGAGCAATGTGTCTCTCTCTCTTCCTTCTTCCTCCCAATTGTAGCTCTCCCAACTTGTGCACTTGATGAGTGAATGAGTGAGTGAACAAAATGAGCTAGCTTCCTTATTTATACTAATCTGGTGCACTAGAAATATGTATCTTCACCGCAATACTTCTCTCTTAGGTGGTTAAAACCCATCTAATTAGGCCCTGGGGTAACTTGTCTTCTTGGGTGGTTAAAACCACTTTTAATTAGCCTCCTATACCAAATTTTTAATTATCATAATATAATTAGGTTTGACCAATCCACAAAAAGGATTTGTCAATTACAATGCCCACATGATCAATTCAAGTAAAGGGTATTGATCTAATGACTCGGTAATAAATAGAATACTCTTTGCAGCTTGAAATATTTCGACACTCCACCTTAACAAGAAGGTATTCTACAATATAACATCATTGGAGAGAGAGGAAGCAACATCATCATCGCCTGAAAATTGACAGCATTACTCCATAACCATCAGTTTTCTTCATCAATATCACTAACCACAAGATGAAACCGAATGGCATCATCTTCTATCCCATCAACATGCACTAGTATAACACTAATACATCATCATCATCAAAGATCATCATCAATAACAGCACGAGGCGGATACAACATCAACAACAACATCACACGAAGGCTTAAGCATCATCAACATCATCCCTAAGATGGAAATTCACAAGTCTCTAATATTGGTTACTTTTATATTCAATCTTTGAAGTTCTCAATGTGCTCTGCGGTCCAACCCTTTCTTGAGAGATTTATCAATTGGCTAAACAAGGCATTGCCTTGTATCCTCATAGTGCTATCATTTCTTCCTGAAAATTGTCCAAGTGACGAAAGGATTTGCAAGAAATTGAAGCCATAGATACCACAAATTGATTTAGTTCTTAAATATAAAGAAGCAATTTGTACCCCTTTGTGTATATGTGGCACATTATGGAGATCAAAGAATTGCTCCATCCTCAAGCATCCATGTGATTGGGTCCTGCCATTAAACTTCCTCATATCAATATTAGAACGCGGGTTGGTCTTCAAACCAAAGTTGAGTTTCTCCATTCTTTGATTCACCTTCCTTGTGTCCTCATCATGAATTTCATGGGATGCATTTTCACTCTGTGTGTATTCTATGTTACAAATTTTTCAATACTTCCATGATCTCCCCTTTTAAAACCCTCCATCATCTCTCAGAGTTCATATTTTGTTACTATCTCTTTTGTAAATCATCATGTCCTGCATTTCTTTCACCTTCTATCAAGAGTCCAAGGATTTTCTTGAGGCTTACTTGGTGTAGAAGTTCCTTTTGGGTGGCATGCTGGCCAAGTATATCACTTTGAACCTTGATTTGAGGTGGTTCACAGACAACATTTTCCATTAGTATCTCCCAAGTTTCCTCAATTTTGGTATGAAACTTTCTTTTATGTAGTTCTCTCAATATTTCTTCTGCAGTTTACAGGTCCTGACTGTAACTGGATGTCATGGAATTTATGGGTAACTTCCACAACTTGTCATTTTGGCTTTCCTTTCCGTGATCCCAATTTGTATAGTGTGCCCCAAAAATAATTGATATAAATTCTGAACTCACATCTTAAATACATGTGACTGCTCAATGATCCAATGAAACAAGTCCACCTAATTTTGATACAATTAGAAGAAGTTATGATTGTTTTACCTAGAACACCTTCTTGAGACTGAATAAATGGATTCTATCTTACACAAGGTGTATCAAAAAATTTAAGATGACCTTGTCGTAAATTTTACCAAAGATACTTACTAATTTCTATAAATATCATCTAGAGGCAAGATCTGAAATGCTTAAAAAATTTATAGCTAAAATTCCATTAAATGACTCGGCCTGTGATGATTCCTAACCTTATTCTCAGGCTGTGCGTATCTCCGAAATTATAATGTCTCAAGAGCTGAATTTTGAAACCAAACTACCTTGATCCTGGCTCACTAAATATCTTCCAAGCTGCCTTTCCAAACATTGTATTATAAAAACGTTATAGCAAAAATCAAGGTGTCTCCATTAGTATAAGAAACTCAAGACTCCTCGAAATGCCTCGACACCATATGTTAAGAACCAAATATCAATTCCAGAAGCATAAGAAAAACCCCAGGATAAGTACTCAACGCCTTGGAAAGAGATAATTTCATATAATAAGCCTCTAAGAGGAAACTCCTTTTACTCCCCAATTCTAAAATTGTTCAAGTACAAGAAGATTCAGAATGAAAATGTCTCCTTGCATATAGGGAGACTAGGAGGCGGTGTACTCATAACTAATGGCCCAAATACATAAATAAAATAACATTACTAATATAATATGCCCCAATTATGGTAAAGAAAATTTGTGTTAGTATTTTTGATGATAGTACCAATCTATAGCAAGTCTTGGGAGGATCATGCCACATGTCGGCTGCGCTACAACTACTAAAAGAGCTAACAACTATATGCTAAAAACCATCCAATGTTTCTTTGCAGAGTAAAGGAGGTAGGAGTATTTTAACAGCATTGCATCTCATGAAGGTGTCAAGGTAGACCCTACAAGATTAAGGCCATGATGGACCGGGCCGATTCCCAAAACATTAAAAGAATCTTAGAGGATTTTGGGTTTGGCAGGTACTACCGCAAGTTTGTTTGGAACCATGGAAGAATAGCGTGACCTTGACCTGCTAATTAACTAAGAATGACAAGGTTTTCATGGACTCCAGAGGTAACCAACCCTTTGAACAACTTAAAGAGGTGATGTAAAGCTCCTATCTTGACCTACTCCAAACTTCTGCCACAAAACCTCTTTCTATCAGGAATATGATACCGAAATGGAATCAGGCTATCCTAATGCAAGAAGGAAGGCCCCTCATTTCCTTTGGAGCTTTCCACTACTCAAGGAAAAGGACTCCTCATACAACCCATTTATGAGAAGCTGAAATGATGGCAATACTACTGCATTGAAGAAATGTCATTCTACCTAATAGGTAGGCACCAAGGTCAAAATAGATCATGATAACTTAAATGCTTCTTGGAACAAAGACTATCTCGTAATTAAACAACAAAAATAGGCAACCAAGATATTGGTTATGATTTTCAAATCTCATAAAAGGGAAGCAAAATGTTGTGGTAGATGCACTCTCAAGAAAGGATGAATATGTTGAGGCCTTTCTTTGTGTTATCCTGATCATCCAACCCGTTTGGATAATAGAAGCAAGGGGTTAATGGAAGAATGAAGAAAAAAGGTGGACTCTCATTCAAAGGTTGCAGCAGGATTCTGCAGAATTCTATTAGCATTTACATAGAAAATGATTCACTATGGCAACAAAGATCGCTTTATATTTATGTAAGAACTCCCAACTCAAACAAAAGGTAATTTTAGAATTGCACACCTCTCCAAAAGAGGGAGGGCACTGGGGATTTTGAAAACCTACCATAGAGAGTCAAGAAGGATTTTTTTTTTGGGATGGCCTTAAAATCCTGAGTGTTCAAAGGTTTGTATGCATTGTTTGGTTTGCCAACAAAATAGCAGGAAACAATTAAGACCCCAGGTGGTCTTTTATAACCATTATCCATCCCAAGTCACGCTGAGGAGGGTTTCATGGATTTCATCAATGTGGTTACCAAAGTCTGAAGGAAAGAGGTCATCATGGTGATTGTTGATAGATCGACTAAGTACACTTTGTGTAACTGCCTCATTCATGGAAGACAGCCCAAAAGCCACATAGTTAAACCCCAAAGATTACTGTAAGCATTTATATCCCAATCTTCAATCGACATTTTTGGTCATACCATTTTGTTTGGGTACTCAACTGGCTGATATCTCATCCTATCTTCCTCAATCTTATGGACAAACCCAGATAGTGAAAAAAATGTCTTGAATTCTACCTTTGTTGCTTTGTCTCCATGAACAAAATGGTTCAAAATACACCAATTCTGGTAGAATGGTGGTATAACACTTCATTTCATACTACAAAAAAAATGACACCATTTATGGTACCCTTATGGATACCACCCTCCTTCCATCACTTCTAAAATAAAAATCTAAGGTTCAAGCAGTAAGATCACATTAATAATCAACAAGAAGTTTTCCAAATCTTAAAGGACAACTCTATTAAATGGCACAGACCGCATTTAAGCAACAAGAACATCAACTCTAGAGGAAAGAAGTTTTGAAGTAGGGGATTGGGTGTTTTTAAGACTACAACCATACAAACATGTCCTCAAGCAAGCCAAGAAGGATAATAAATTATCACCAAGGTACTATGTCCCTTTTTATAAGGTGTTGCAAAGATTGGTACTATGGCATACAAATTGAGCTGCCTGCATCTTCACGAATATAACTAGCTTTCTTTCCATGTTTCCTTATGCTTAAAGAAGGTTATATAGGAGACTAGGAGGTAAAAACTAAAATAATGGCCTAAAGCCATCACAGACACAATAATTCACCAGCTGAAGAATAGATCCATTTAATGAGATAATCTGAGGAATAGATCCATTTCAGATTATCTCATTAAACTGAGGAAACTATCAATAAGATTCCCACTTGGGAAGAGACTTGAAGTCTTTATACAAAGATCCAGAGTTATCACAAGCAGGAAAACACTTGTCTCAAGGAGGCGGATGTTAAGCCCTAATATTGGCTCATATTACCCCTTAATTGGGGCATATTATATTAGTAATGTTATTCTCTTTATGCCTTTAGTATAATTAGCTGTAATTATACCTCCTAGTCTCTATATAGGCTCAAGGAGACATTTTCATTTTAAATCATCTGTACTTGAACATTTAAGGGGTAAAGGAGGTTGCCCTCAAAGAGGCTATTATCCGAAATTATCTTTTCAAGGTGTTGAGTACTTTTTCTCGAGGTTTTTCTATGCTATATTGATATTTGGTTCTTAATAAATCTTTCAGATAAGCCGGGCATCATCAACATCAAGAAAGATGGAAAATCTTCTTATTATAGTCGCATCTCATCAATATCAGCACAGAGTTGGAAATCTTCAGCATAAGGCTAACATCACATCAACATCAACACCTAAGCTGAAATATTCAAAAAGTTAGAACTACATCAACATCAACACGGGTTGTAAATATTTAGCACGAGGTTGGCATCATATCAACATCATCACGAAGCTTGAAATATTCAACACTAGGCTGGCACATCAACATTTTGTGGTACTATGATAGAACCAAAGGATCTGTCCAGGGATAATCAAATCCCCTAGGATATAAAACTTCTAACTCCAGCTACTCGTTGTTGGTCTGGATACCACAGTATCATCATCACTACTCCCCCTTTTGAGGAGGTCCTTTTCTGACTATACCAAACTTGTCTCAAAGTATTTAAACTTTCCATGAGATAGAGGCTTGGTCTCAAGAACCTACTCATTTGTGCTAACATATTGGAGCTTTGAAGTTCCTCTGTGATCATATCATGAAATGTAGGGATATCGGATCTCTATGTGCTTCACCTCATCATGGAACACATCATCTCTAAACAACTCCTGCCATCAAGACAGATCATGGTTGTTTCCATATCCAGATCAAACAGATATGTCAACAACATCCGAAACCATAAGGCTTCACCACCTATTTAACATGCAGCAATGTATTCTCGCTTTATAAGTCGTGACTGGAGCAATGTTGATTTTCTTACTCCGCCATGAAGTCATGGTTGACCCCTGACTAAAACAACATCCTCAAGTGCTCTTTCTATTAGGAAACACTTCCATCTCAATCAATATATCCATACAATCTGAAGTTATGATCTCTAATATAACAGACTAAAATCCAACGCATCTTAAGGTATCTCATCACATGCTCTTGTACCATACAGAACACGTTTGGGGTTTCTACTCGTGACACGACCAAAAGATGTTCACAAAAACATACATCCGGTCTCATATTCGTGAGATACATCAACGAACCAATAATTTGGTCTAGATAGAGTAGCATCAACCAACTATGAAGAAGTATCTACCAAGAGCTCACTCTTGTTTCATGGGTGTGTTCATGGGTTTACATTCCAACATATCAAACCTCTTCAATATTTCTTAATCCTACTTCCTTCAAGAAAGATCTTTGGCCTCTGCCAAACTTCAAGACCCAAGTAATAATGCATCAGGCCTAAGTCTTCATCTCGAATTCTGTAGTGAGCTTCTTCTAACAATGAGTTTTTCTTCTAGTTAAGAATAAGTCATCCACATAAATGATAATATAACTAGCTCATAACCTTAAAGTAAATAAGTTAGAATCAACTTTACTCCTGGTAAACTTTAAAGCTCAAGTAGGAAACTATCAATTTTTCCATACCAAGCTCTAGGAGCTTGCTTCATCTTGTAGACATGAGTCTTCTATCTTCAACTTCAAATCAAATTTTCACATCACTTTGTACCAACCTGCTACACTTGCTCTGGCCTAACTCAATATGCACACCATGTGTTAGCTCTATAAAGCTTTCTCAGAAAGCACTATTTGTCTCAATCACCGAGAGAGTAGCGTCCTCTCCTCTTTCAAGAATTAGAAACTTTTGGAATTGGGATCAGACTAGTTTCTTCAAACTAAGAATGGTTTCTCTCCATTCTCACTTTGACTAATGGAATCTAAGAGTAACTCCTCTACTCCATCATGGAAACAACTTCATCCTGGAATCAGAGCGTGGCTCAATAATTGATATTGAAGGTAGCTCTTCTTCTTCATGGAGGTAACTCTATCTTTTATTGTAGCTCTCTACATGACCCAAATAATGTACTACACCAACTTCCACCAATTTTAAATATGGGGATTGTTCCCCGTGATGTCATACTATATATGAATTATGGTTGTTATGGTTGTCTTCAAATACTAGAACTATTTCTTTCCAATTATTGGAATAAGGTCTTATTACAGTCTTCTCCCTCTTGATGGGAGAATCATTTGGACACACATCATCCTTTGTACATTTGCAACATGCTTCATCTGTATAGATCAATATTGGAAATACTAACTTCTCTTCTAGTCTAACTGAATAATCCATATCCTATTCTTTCTGACTAGCTTCCTTCTCCTCGCTTCATCGGGAACAAGTGAATCTTCCCACGAGATTCCATATCTCCTAGAAGTTTCTAAAACTACGATCTAGTCTTCATGGCATTTGTCTCCCACCATGGAAGCACTCCATCCGGGATCCTTTATGATATCAATCTTACTCTTGATTTCTTATGAGTCTACATGACTTCATCATCTCTGATAAAGGTATATACTTTGGTGTTGAATACCAAGTCTAAATATGAAAGTTGAGTCAGACTTCAAGTGGATTATGCTTCCTATCAAGGTGGCCTCAAGATCCTTTGAGAAAGCCCATTGCAGAGTTCTTGTTCTAATGTGCACATATTTGGAGCCTTTTGCTTCTTTCAGTTAATCTTCATATGAGATACTCTTGATCTCAAAAATAGCTTCTTCTTAATCTTCTTTTGGTGTTAATGAATGGTAGATGGTCATGTATCATGGTCTTTTTTTCATGTCTCATCTAATGTGTTGCCTTCTGCAACCTTTCACTATAGCTTCCTCGCTATCACCTGTGACCTCAACCAAGGTCAACAAAACAATAGCACGAATAATCGCCACGAATCCTTTAGAGTTATCACTTGTGACCTTCATGAAACAAAGATCAAAAGTAAGTAATAGAATACAAATTGAGATCAACACTTCTAGTGTTGTGATCAAGCATTCATCCATGGTAACCTAGAACCAACACAAGAAGTTTCTCCAGAGGAGATGTTAGTTAGACCGTAAATGATTACATTAAGAACTTATCCTAATATGCTCACATGCTACCAAGCATAATACTTTTCAAGGATCAAGAGCATCACTATGGTGTTTACTTGTAATGGGGCAATTATCAATTTGTCATGTGCAACTCTTGAATCTTATCAACTTAATTAATCAAACCTGAACCGAATCTTGTCCTCAAGAATGAGTGTGTTGTTTTCTTCCAAGTCTCCTTCACTAAGGATGATTAAGTAAGCTTATTTCTTCAACATGTCTTATGTACTAAGACAATATGTTATCTTGACAGAAGGTTGGGTTAGAGAATAAACTCTATGATCTCAAATTTAATCAATCTAATACCTTGACTTTAATTTTGACCAAAGTTTAGTGTGATGGTCATAGCTTCAACATGCAACCTAAATCAAAATAATGTCATAACAAATAGATGCATATCATAATAATCAAACCTAGGTTGCATTATTCCTCTAAAAGTGTTGGATATGAGATCCTTTTGTATCTATGGCAAGAGATCCCTTCTCTTGCAAATACCCTTTAAATCTTAACAGTTTAAACATATGTGAGTGTTAGCACTAGGAATCACCCTCATACTATAATGATTATAAGCCCAGTACCCATCAGATTTTTATGTCACAGGTTGGTTTTAAAGAGGTCAAATGGGCGCAAACTCAAGATGATATCGTTTTAACTCAGAAAATTGGACTAGTATGCACCTGTAGGTGAGGTCTTGATTAACTTCAGTCAGTAAGTTGGAGTAAGGGTGAATAGAGGGAAGACTTTGGTGAGGAGAGTGTAGAGGTTTGTTGTGGACATCAGGTCTTCCAGCAGCCTAAGGAGGAAAAACTTAAACACAAGATCCTCTTGAATTCAAATCTCAAAGAAA
>SNQJ01S0126844.1:52823-64791 GCA_010110895.2 Picea sitchensis | reverse complement strand
GGGGGGATAGCCCCCCCGAACCCCGCAGAAGGGGTACCCCCCCTCTACACTCCCCCGCGTGGAAGTGTGTACATAATTCTAGGGCGTAAATACTTCATGAGGTATAAACACAGCTGAAAGTAAAAGACCTCTAAATCAGGAAGATAATCAGGCTCCACAACCAACAGTAGGGTGCAAAACTGAGGGGTTTTCACAGGCTATAGAGAAATACAGCTCGAGACTGCTTGAAATCAAAGAGAATTTGGAAAAGGACAAAAGAGTCTAAGTGAACTTTCAGATCCATAGATTCTGGATGGATCTCCCACAGACTCAGAAACCAGAAAACAAGCAACCAAAGCAAGGGAAACTAGACTAACTAGGAAACAATCTATTCCCCAGAGGAATCACCAATTTTGTTATTGGATAAATCAGTAGGGGAAGACACTAACTGATCTCCCTAGATCCACCTAGATCTAGAACAAAACACACCAGAACATGACGCTTTCCTTAAGTTTTAAATATTGAATTTACTAACTAAAGAGGGATAGGTGACATACTATTTAAACATTGTTTCCTCTCTCCATCACCATCCTAGCTCCGTTCCAACACTCATACAATGGTGAACCTGCAAAAGAACACAGCCAACCAAAGTGATAGTAATAGCATAAAATCAATATAAACCTATGTATGTGATCAAGGAATCATACAGTAAAACACAACAAGCTTTATAGGAGAGAATCACATTATTGTATCATATTAAATGTGAAAGAGAGATTACAACCATGGCCTTGATGTCATAAGGTCCCTTCCAACTATCCTTCATTCCCTGCACATTTCCACTCCAAGNAATTCTAAGAGCATAGATCTTATAATATTCACAATCTATCTTGACAAAATGGCTCATCTAGCCAAGCTGACAATCTCCAAAGCTCAATCCAATCCAAGCTAATCCCAAAAGATCCAAAGATAACTTTCTCCATGAGAGCTCCTCTCCTTTTATAAGTTGAAGAGGATAAGGTGAGGAGGTTCCCACTAAATCATGAAAGCGAGTAAGATCCAAACCATTCGGATGCCACCTCACCATGAAAGTTTCTCCTTCTAGAAGCATCGAGAAGATGTTCGTTTTTCCCACATATGAGCATTCTTGCACCCTGCTTATAGAGAAACCTGCGAACCTCTCGCAACCTAGCTATGGTGCAGCCTGCGAGAATCAAGCATTCTCGCACCCTAGCCATAGTGCAGCATGCAAAAATCATCTTAAATAGGGTTTTCATAAAGGAAAATGAAACTTCTTTTCTCAGGAAAAGTTCTTCTCCCTTCTTTCTTTACGAACTTAGGCCACTGAGCCCTCTGAAGACTACATATAGGTTTACATCATTAACGGTCATAGGGATGATGAAAATAATGTGTAACAAGGTCCTGTTTGAGGATGCTCTAGCTTAGACAATTATATTTCTCTATTTTGATAATGTGGGTAGTTATCTAGGATGCTCTAGCTTAGATAATTATATTTCTCTATTTTGATTATTTGGGTAGTCGGCTAAGATGCTCTAGCTTAGACAATTATATTTCTCTATTTAGATTATCTAGGTAGTTGGCTACACATATTGTTAGTATATCTGCTACTCCAAAACTATTCAAATGTTATGTCTATATCTAAAACTTGATCTGTTTTCACTTCATGGGGAGACACTCTATTATGCTTCTTTTGGCTTGGTTTGTTAGTCTGGTTATATTTTTTGACCTAGTTTGTTAGCAGTTATTTATGTACATACTGTTAATACTGTGTTAATACTGGAACATAGAGTCTTACTTAAAAAGAAAATTACAACTTATAAATAAAGAAAGGATGATGTTGTTGTTATTTCCATTGACACCAACATTGATCTCTCAACTTAGCAAAGAAAAAATAATTATTTAGTTTTATTATGTGGCTTATAGTATAGTTAAGTATTTTGGAAATAAGATTATCTATTTCACTTTGGTTTTCACAATGAAATTCCTTAGTATTTATTTTTATTTCCATAATAGTTATTTTCTCTTTAAAGCTTACAACAACAAACAAATCATTTTGATTTTCTAACTAAAAATTAATGTGTTTCTGTATTCGAAACCAATATAGATTTATCTTAATAAAAATCTATTCAACATTAAAAAAAATCCAAAGAAATATAGTTAATCCCCTATTAAAATGGATTTAATTTATTATTACTTTATTTTTAGTTTTGTATAAAATATTATATTGAATTGATATATTTTGATATTAACATTACAAACTCACAAAACACTCTATTATAAAATGTAACTAGTTTCCGTCACTACCATAAGTTACAATTATATTACTAATAATATGGATATTTTGAAGTACATCTTCTATATAAATACACTTTTACAATAAAATAAAATCTATTATAAAATGTAACTAGTTTTTCTCGTTACCATAAATTACAATTATATTATTAATAATATTGATATTTTGAAGTACATCTTCTATATAAATACACTTTTACACTAAAATAAAATTTATGTTTTATAAAAAAATTATGTTACCATTTAATTTAATTTAATTTAATTTAAATTTATGTTACCATTTAATTTTGAAAGTATTTTATAAAAAATTATATTTTTTATTAATGGATATTATTATCAAAATTTTTATATAACTAAGTTGTATATACATTTTTAAACTTTTTCTAAATAATTTGCTAATTCCCAAATAATAAATATTATATAACTAAGTTGTATATAAATTTTTAAACTTTTTCTAAATAATTTGATAATTCCCAAATAATAAATAAAATGTACAATATAAATATCGAGAAATTCAAACTTATATACAATTAAAAAAACCATTCACAATTATAAACAACTCTATAATTATAAGTAAATGCAACAATCTACCCTCAAATATTCATTTTAATTGATATATAATATTTATTTTTTAATTATATATTTAAATATTTAAATTTCATAAAATTTAATTTATTATATAATTTATAATTTAAATTTCTTATTTCCGTGTTTTTTAAGTTCATAAAGCTTAGTTTATTATATAATTTATAATTTAAATTTCTTATCTCCATGTTTTTTAAGTTCACAAAGCTTAGTTTATTATATAATTTGTAATTTAAGGAGTTTGGATGTACAAAATATTTTATAAATATTATGAATAAAGCTGTATTTTATAAATGCTATAAATATAATTAACAAGGATTCATTTTAATGAATTTAAGTTTTATAAATGCTATAAATATAATTAACAAGGATTCATTTTAATGAATTTAAGATATTTTTTTAGTAAACTTAATTTATTATATAAATTTTATTTCAATGGTGTAAATATTTTATAAATTTACAAGGAGATATTTTATAAGTTTTGGTGTTGTAAATCTACAAGGAGATCTGCAATTCTAAGATTTCTAAGATTAAATTTTTGGTTATTGAATTTTTCAATCTTTATCTTCGAATTACTGTCATTCTTTCAAACACAAATTTAAAGATATCTAACTTACAACTCTCATTATACCTAGGTCTAGCTTAGATCCAAGATCTATTCACCTTTTCTCTGATATGACTTGTACAGAACAATACATATTAGCTATGATACCACATGTTAGGAAATAGACATCCACACTAAACCAACCAAGAAAGAGAATAAATTTTTAAACAAGAAAGTATTTGACAAACAAAGTACACATATATTTTACCCTCAAAACCCAAACAGGAAAACCAACATTCCTCGAGAGTCTTGCTCCTTCTTGTCTTATTCATTCAGAATAAAGAGTTATATTACTAACATTTCTCTACACCTAAGACACAATCACCATCATACTATCTTGCTTGACACAAGAACAACCCTGCAACCATTTCAACTTACATCTACACAACCAACAACCTCTAAATATTGATCAACTTAACACAATTACAACATACCTTATTTATAGGCTTTATAGGATGTAAAAGCTAAATCATGGCGCCCAAAAAAAATTGCAGATGCAAGCAAATAATTGGTTGTAATTCATGTGAATCATAAGATTCTGTTATAGTCGACTTCAGTTGGTTTATAAATTGACTACCAGTCAACCTCCAATCGGTCTTCAGTTGGTTTCCACTCAACCTCCTCACGACCTACTGTTAGTTGACATTTTGACTTGTCATCGATCACTTGACTGTAATGTCTCTTTCCAAATAGGAGCTCCAGAGAGGAGGCTTGATGGTCTAAATCACCTCGTTACACTATAGCCAAGGTCAGAAAAGGAGTAAATAGGGTTACTAGAGGTCACTCCAGTCAAAGGTGTTATGTTCAGAAAGTGACATTGAGCTAAAAATGGTTAAAAGCGCTTTTAAGTCATTATGAGCTAAAAATAGAATAGATGAGCTAAAATTAGAAGTCAACAATGAATTAGGGTTTCAACAATGAATTAGGGTTTTGGAAAGCTATAAGAGAAGATTCAACGACCTAAGTCATTATTATGCAGATTATGACTTGTCATTGAGGAGAGAGGTGCATCTCAGGAGAGATAGTTCAGTGGATTCCAGGAGGAAGACACTAGTTGGTTGATTTCAGTGTTGAAAGACACACCCTAGTCACTGGGAAGATCACATAGGTCTTCCATCATTCTTCAGCAACAATTACGCAGGGTTCAACAACAAGGGCGCATTCATCCAGGGTGGGGGTGCAACTCCCGAGGAGATTTAGGGGATCGACTTGTCCCATTCAGGGAGAATTCCGAGATTTACCTCTGACCCATTTGAGAGGAAGTCAAGGTGCATCTTTTGCCTAGTTCCTTACCATATTCCGATGGAGGAATCATCTGGGGTGCATTTTCCAGACTTGGAAGTTAGACACTTTTGGCAGATACATTCAGGGTTCCCGAGCGAACATCAGACCATATTGAGGGAAACCCTTCCGACCCATTTCCTAGTAGACCAAGATGGCCAGTTTGAGACACATCTCAGTCAATTCCGATGGTGGATTCACTAGGGAACATTTTTCCATTGAGAGAGGGGCGCATTCCCCTAGGGGGATCCATCTGAGGTCCAAACCCATCAACAAAGGGGTCCGACAGTTACCAAGACTGAGAAATAGAGAAAGGCACATCATTTGGGACAGTTTCCAGGCCATTCTGAGAGGTATAGCCACCAGGGCGAACTTTCGAGACTTCTAGTAGTTACCGTATGAGATGCCATAGCTCCAGCACATCCATTGATCTCACAGTGCTCACCTATTCCAGGTATTATCATTTAGTTTTATTATTGTATTCCGGCTAAGATCCTTTTGTCTTTTGATCTAGCCGAGTGATTCATTTTATTCAGTTGCATTTTGCCTTTTGTATTCCGCATAGATATCATAATATAAACTTTTGTAGTTCCTTGTCACATTTATTATTTCTATGATTATTTCTATGTTGTAAATCATTAATCCTACACACACATTAGCAACATTTACTAGACTAGCCAAGTTAGGAACATTACAATGGTATTAGAGCTTTAAAACTACCATCCTGTGACTAAAGACGATGAGTGCAGAAGAAGACCCAGAGGGCCATGAACACGTAGGTGATGAATATATCACTTATAACAGGCGTAGGGAAAGAAGGTCTAGGATTGACTTTCCTCCTTTTCCTCCTAGCTCAGAGGAAGATGAAGAGGCACACAGAGAAGCAGAGAGAAGGGAAAACTGTGAGGCTGAGCGCGAGGCTGAGAGGATGCTAGGAGATAGATATGAGTGACCAGAGGGAAGTGGAAAGGCCCCCATGGAACCAGAGACATATTTCATGTAGGTTATCAACGATATGTTAGCTAGTCAACAGACCATGTCTCAGTCCTTGGCACAGGTGGTTGATAGATTGGCTAGAGTGGGAACCCCAGACACACAAGCCCTGCATGCAGCACAAGGGAACTCAGGAGAAGGTAGTAGACCCCAGTCACACACTTGCACATACACCTCTGCGAGTAGGATTCAAAGACCCTTTTTTCCCAGTTTCTAGAGGGCACCCCCGGTAGCAGCACAACTGCAGATAACACAGAGGTCACCCACTCATGCAGAGGACATAACAGAGTATCGAAGGGAGAGGGAGTACACAACATTGGGTTGTGAATTCCATCAGGACATGACCCTAGTCGAGTACTGTGGACTCAAACTTAGGAACCACCCCATAGATCCATAGAGAGGAGGACTGCAATAGCAGTAGGGGTATAACATGGATTTCATCCGAAAAGTTGGTAAACCTACCATACATTCTTTCAACGGATCGTCCAAATGCACCGCCATAGCTTGGGTATAGAATCTAGACACATACTACAAGCTCAATCAGATGATCGAGACAGAGGCCATTAGTTTCGTGACCTTACACTTGGAGGGTGAGGCACACGAGTGGTGGTATCATGGATTGGTGACATTGGGTCATATTTGCATCACCTCTTATAGGGAGTTCATAGAGAGGCTCATGGACAAGATTGACAGGAGGGATCCTGAGATCCACTTCAGGGATCTAGCCTAGTTGAGACAAACTGGCACACCAAAGGCATTCATCATGAAGTTTCAGCGTGTAGTCGTGGAAGTGAAAAATATATTAGAGCCCAGGAGGATCATGCTATTCATAGAGGGACTCATAGAGCCTTTGAGAGGATGGGTGAAGGCATACAGGACTCCCACCTTGCAGGATGCCATCCTTCACACTTGAGATTTGGCAGAATCAGTGCCAAAGACTAAAACCTTTTCCAAACACTTTGTACCTTAGAAGGATTAAGACAGGAAGTCATTCCATAGAGAATTGAAGGGAAAGGATGACGCAAACGTCACCCAACTCACACGTCCGCGGTCACCAGGACCTTTCTTCCACTCAGCCCGAAGAGCATCAATACTCCTCTATCTCCCAATCGGAAGATCTGCACCCACAACTCACTTCGCGCAATCCTCCTTTTCTGCTCTCGGAGGATCGAAACTTCGTGGCTTCGTGAATTCTTGTTTGATCGCTTGGTTCTATGATTCCCGAGACCCGATATGTCAATCAACACTCACTTCCTTTTGCCTTCTTAGGACTTCTCTATGTCGCAACTTCGCCTCTCGCATCACCAACCACTCGGGGTTCCAACTCCCGATACCCGATGCGCCGAGATGCCAAGACTCGTGATCTCGCCTCCTCGCGACTTCGCCCCTCGCGCAACCAAATGAATTCTACTTTGACTCCCAATACCCAAGACACTGATACTCCGATATATTATGCCACTTGCTGTCCAGATGTTCTCCGCTTCGCGCTGGCTCGTTTGATGAGTGAGCAATTCTCCTGCATCATATACTCTCTTGCCTGAAAAGTTTCATGGGCTCCTGTCCATGAGCTCCTACACAGTCTGTCCATGCTTCTGTATCACTACTTCTCTTTCCCAGCTGGCATATTCCACTGGGTGATAATTCCATTTGACCAGATACTCAAAATACTGCTTCCTCTTGGTCTTCTTCCCCACTCGTTTGTCCAGTATGCACTCCATCTGCGGTTTCTCTGCAACTGGCATCTGCTTCTCCCACCAGATCATTGGCTGCTCCTCACTTCCAGCTCCTGCTTCTTCCTTATATGGGTATAAGTCCAATACATTAAATATCGGAGATATTCCGATGCCATCCGACAACTCGATTTCATACACATTCTCTCCAAATTTCTTCAGGACTCGGCAGGGTCTGATTTTCTTCATTTTGAGCTTATTATATGTTCCCCTTGGAAACCTTTCCTTCCTCAAATGTGGCAGAACAAGATCCCCAACTTCAAACTGAAGTTGTTTTCGATGTTGATCTGCTTTGCGCTTATATTCCTGATTTGAATCAATCAGTCGCTGCTTCACCTTACTGTGAAGTTCTTACATCACCTCAACGAATTCTTCCGCACTAGCGTTGCTAGTCGCAGTCTGTTCTGAATCTCGCAATTCAGAAACTCCTCTCAGCTGCATCCCATATACAACCTGAAATGGAATTCTACCTATACTCCGATTCACCGAATCATTGTATGCAAACTCTACCCATGGCAACACATTGTCCCACCTGCTGTGGTGCTCCGTCACCAAGCTTCTCAGTAAATTCCCCAGACTCCTGTTGACCACTTCTGTTTGACCGTCTGTCTATGGATGATAGGCAGAACTAAACGCCAAGTTAGTCCCTATCTTATTTCATAAGGTCCTCCAAAAATTCCCTATGAATTTGGTATCCCTGTCCGAGACTATGCTTCTCGAAAATCCATGTAGTCTGACGACCTCCTTGAAAAACAAATTCACGATGTGGGTCGCATCGCTGGTCTTCTGGCATGGACTGAAATGTGCCATCTTTGAAAACCTGTCCACGACCACAAATATGGAATCAACTCCTCTTTGTGTCCTCGGTAAACCCAATACAAAATCCATGCTGATCGCCTCCCATGGCCTCTCCGGTATGGGTAATGGCTGATAAAAACCTGTGTTTTGTTTTCTCCCTTTTGAATGCTGACAAATCCTACATCTGTCAACGAATCGCTTGACATCCACACGCATCCCTGGCCAAAAATATGATTCTCTCAGCTTCGAAAATGTTTTATCATGACCGAAATGTCCGGCCAAGCCTCCATTGTTCTTCTCCTTCAACAGGTTCTCCCTCATGGAGCAATTCGGAATACATAGCTGATTGCCTCTGAACAACAACCCTTCCTGTATACATGTCCTTGAGATTTTCAAAACCCAAGGTTTTGACTCGGAACTCCTACAACAACAAACATTTCCTGCTCAAAGCATCAGCCACTTTGTTAGCAGTCCCTGAAATGTGTTTAATTACAAATGTGAAATTCTGCATATACTCTACCCATTTTGCATGTTTCTGATTCAACTTCTCCTGTTGACTCACAAACTGCAATGCATGATTATCACTGTACAAAAAAAATTCCTTTCGGATCAAGTAATGCCTCCACTTCTTTAGTGCCTGTATGATAGCATAAAATTCCTTATCATACGTGGAGTATTTTGATTTCGCTTCATCCAGCTTCTCGCTGAAATATGCAACTGGCCTGTCCTCCTGACTCAAGACCGCTCCTATGGCATATCCACTCGCATCACATTTCACCTGAAATGTCTTCTGAAAATCTGGCAACACCAACATTGGTTGCTCTGTGATTCTTCGCTTCAACAGATTGAAGCTCTCCTTAGCCTCAGCTGTCCAATGAAAAGTCTTATGCCGCTTTTTCACTGTATCCATCATCGCTGCGCTAATTCCACTGAAATTCCTGATGAATTTTCGGTAGAAACTAGCCAAACAATGGAAACTTCTCACCTCGAAAACATTTCTCGGTGATGGCCAATTTTTAATTACCTCCACTTTACTCGGATCCATTTTTAACTCATTTGCTGAAATAACAAAACCCAAATAAATGAGCTCTGTATTCATAAATGAGGATTTCTTCATGTTGATCAACAACTTCTCCTGCTGTAACTTCCTCATCACAATGGCCAAATGTTTCAAATTCTCAGTCTTCGTCTTACTGAAAATCAGTATATCGTCCAGATATACAACGACAAACTTTTCGATGAATTCCCTCAGGACTTCATTCATCAATCTCATGAATGTACTCGACACGTTTGTCAAACCAAACAGCATGACCAGCCATTCGTACAAACCTTCATTTGTCTTGAATGTTGTTTTCCATTCATCGCCTTCCCTCATGTGAATCTGATGATATCCGCTCTTCAGATCAATCTTTGAAAAATAATTTTCCGCACTCAGGCAATCCATTAGATCATCCATTCTTGGTAGTGGAAACCTGTACCTGATGGTTATCTTTTTTATCGCTCTTGAGTCGGTACACATCCTCCAGCCTCCGTCTTTCTTCAGACTGAATATTGTTGGAACAACACATGGACTCAAGCTTTCTCTGACTAATCCCTTGTCCATCAAATCCTGGACCTGTCTTTTGACCTCCTCATTTTCTTGTGGCATCAACCTATACGCGGATTTATTCGGAAAACTCGCTCCCGGTATGAGGTCAATATGGTGACTCACACTTCTCATCGGTGGCAACGAATGAGGTAATTCGTCCACGATGATGTCAGCGAACTCTTCCAGCAGTTCCTGAACTTCATCTAGTAGATCATCCACTCTTGTGCTAGTCAGAACAATCCTTGGCTTTCTGACCACAAAGAATTGTGGATCTTCCTTCTTCTCCATCTCTGTGAGAAGTTCCTTCCCACTCATGAGAAGTATTGTGCTATTTACTTCCGGCTTTACCTCTTTGTCTTTTATCAAAAGCAACGTATGTGACCTCCCATCTTTCTCTAAAGTATATGTGTTCATCCTCCCATCATGAACCACATTTCTGTCATATTGCCAAGGTCTACCCAGAAATACATGACATACATCCATGGGAATAACATCACATAAGATCTTATCCTTATATTCACCCATCTTAAATTCAACTAAGCATTGTTTAGTGACACTCACCTGATGTCCCTTCTGTAGCCACGAGACTTTGTATGGACTTGGGTGATCAGTCGTCTTCAGCTCTAATTTCTCAACCATCTCAGTTGAAACAAGATTGTCGGTGCTTCCGCTATCTACAATGACCTTTCATTTCCAGCCCTTGGTCTTGCACATGGTCCTGAAAAGTCTGGTTCTCTGAGCTGTTTCCTCCACCTCTTTCTCGAGTGTTAAGAGAAATTTGTGCACCGTCAGTGACTTTCCACTTCTTGTGTCTTCATTCTCAACATCACGCCTCTGTGCTTCAGTGATGTGAGCTTCCCCAATGTCTCTTTTCTCCGGACACTCGAATGACTTGTGCCCATTCTTTCCACATGTAAAACATGTTATAAATCCACCTCAGCCCCTACCTCGACCTCTAGTATGAGGAAGAGTATTCGTATCAGCATAATCACCCCGCTGATCATTTTTCTACCCTCTCGGCTCAACATATGGCTGCCTCCACTGTGAGGTTCCACCTCTTTCAATCTTACCCTGAGGTCTTTTCCATTCCTCCTTGGGCTTCTGATATTTCTCCTGGGCAACTGCCTTGCCTCTGGGCTGACTCCTGCCTCGCCCTCGCTGACCTTGCTTTCGGCTCAGCTTCTCTTCAGCTTTCAGAGCCATTTGATAAGCATTCTCCACCGTCCTGATGGTAAGCATGCTTAATTCATCCTGAATGTCGTATCTCAGACCATTCAGATATCTAGCTACTTTCTCATCATCACTCTCCCGATGACCTACTCTGATGTTCAGTCGATAGAATTCTTCAGTATATTCCTTGACTGTCATCAGCTTTTGTCTCAGGTTCTACATTCGCCTGAACAGAGTAATTTGGTAATCCCTTGGGATGAACTTCGCCTTCATCTTCGCTATCATTCGATCCTAGTTTTTGATCTTTTGCTTGCCTTTGCAGCGTCTGTCAGCTTGTAGCTCGCCCCACCACAATGCTGCATGTCCCTTCAAGCACGTAACATCGTGCTTGAATTTCTTATCCTCTTCCACATCTTCATAATCAAAGTATGTGTCAAGAGCCCTAATCCAACCTAGCAGCTCTTCTACGTCCAGATTTCCTTCATAGACCGGAATGTCCATCTTCGCCTTCGCCCCCATCCTGGCAATGACTTTAATCAATCGAGTGATTGATGTGTCTTCTACTGTGACCTCTTCTTCATGTCCATCTTCCTCTTCAACTTCAGAATCACTAAGATCCCCAGCACCAGCTACGTGTCTTTGCGTTGTTTCCATCTCCTCAAGCCTTGCTCGGAGATCTCTCATCTGTCGCTCCATTTCTGGATTTCCTGCTGGCCTACCTCTTCTTCGCACCTCCCTGTCTTCGGGATCTGGTGATTTCCTTTCTCTCCTTGGCGGCATGATGTCCTCTCTTCTCTGCTACAGAAAGTAAAGAATTTCCAGCTCTGATACCACTCTGACGTAGACGTCACCCAACACGCACATCCGCGGTCACCAGGACCTTCCTTCCACTCGGCCCGAAGAGCGTCAATAGTCCTCTATCTCCCAATC
>SNQJ01S0126844.1:29192-39326 GCA_010110895.2 Picea sitchensis | reverse complement strand
CAGAAGATTCTGGGCAAATGAAAACGAATTTTTAAAAACCGAGAGGTTTTTCTCTGTAACGGGATAAAGAACAAAAACCTCTCTCATTTTTCTCACAGGTGCCATGAACAGGGAGAATCGAAACCATCTTCGAGCTCCTTTTTTCCAGATTTTCGCTTTTCCGTTACAGTCCTGATTTTGCGGGAGCTGTTACGACCAGCTGGAGATGAATTTGGCGAAACCAAAGGAGGGTTTTGTCCATCACATGCCCATATCCAATAAAATCCTTCATTTTTTCCCCAGGTGTCATCGTTGAAGAGAAACGAATGTCTGTTCAGACCCCTTTTTCGTAGAAAACCGGTCCGTCTTTCATGGCAGACAGTTCCGGATTTGGTGGGATTTGTGGTTATTTTGGGCTGTGGCGGTTAAAACCAACTCTCAAAACTTGTTGGGGGATCTCCCCTATTTATTCAGAAATGATTTTTAATGTAAGGGTTGATCAGTCGAGGACCATGATTGAAAATTTTTGTAAAACAACTCGCTGAGCTTTCTGTGTTTTTTCTTCAATTCAATGAGACAGTGCTATGCTGGAGGATTCTTGTGACTATTTCAACTGGTGATGTGCATACCGCTATGTTAATTTGTTTCTATGTTATCATAATTAATGTCTTCCTCTGAATTATTGCAAGAATATTAAGAACAGAATTGATTTTAATGCACCCTCTGTCTTTGGCTTGGTATAGTTTTTTTATGTTTTCCATTAAAGATTAAACTCAGAATTCTTAGTTGCTCTGTGTTTAATTGGATTTCTTGACCTGTTTTCGTCTCACCCATTTCATTTAAATTGAAGGATCCAGTGAGTTGTCTACCTTGCCCTGCAAATATCAGCCTGTTGACATGGATTTTTTATCGTTCGTTTCAGTGACTCCATAGCCCATGGTTTCTCTTTTCTGCCTATACCCAGTTTCATAAATAACCCATGTTCTTCATAGCTAGCCTAATATTCTCTTCAAACAAAGCTATATCAGACAGAGAGATCCCTCTCTGAGTCTTGGAAGGCTAGATCCAAGACTCGAAGTGGTTTGATGTTGCCTCTGTGACTACCTCTTCAGCCTTGGGCAAATTACAGAGTGCTAACAAGAGGTATTCGGGTGGCTCTCTACATGCACACTCTACAGAAAATGCAAGCTAACAGAGGAGGTATTCGGGTTGCTCTCTAGATGTACACTCTACAGAAAATGCAAGCTAACAGAGGAGGTATTCGGGTTGCTCTCTAGATGCACACTCTACAGAAAATGCAAGCTACCACACTCTACAATAGAGGAGGTGCCATGGGATGGTCCCGTTATCTACATTTCGAGTGCCTCTCAAACCCATTTCTAGTACTGTATGTACTATTATGGAGACTCAGCCTTTCTAATTTATCCTCCACGAAGTCCACAACATCATAGGAATCCTGATGTGCAATAGGTAAATATCTAATTTTCCCTACCCTAACGCTCTCTTCAAACTCTAATGGAAATATTGCAGTTGCAGTACAAGTTCTCAGAAATATTAACTTATACTTCTCATGTCGTCTATAGGAATCCTAAGTCACTAGCTGTACTTGTAACTCTGCAGGAGCCCTCACTAGTTGTAACTGTAACTTTGCAGGAAGCCTTTCTCCTGTACAAAACTATAAAAAAGAAATGGCTTAGGTTACCTGGATTCTTATCTCAATGATGTGTAATTCTCATTCAGTCCCTGATTGATTACTAAAGACCATTGCTTCTGCTTTTCCACCTTCATCTTGTTGCAGGTTATGATGGATAGGTATTGATCAACGACCCATCTGTTTAGAGAAGTGCACCTCCAAATATTGGATTGAGAAGATTCCAAGTCATTGACGACTCCAAGATAAAACTTGAAAAATAATTCCTAGTAGTTGTTTCATGCACTGATATACTGGCCACTGTAGCACAGGATGCAGTGGTGCTGTTAAATATAACATTTGTGTTTGAATTCCTTGTATATTATCTTGTGATGATGTGAAGAGTATTGATTTGATTAATTGCGATATACATGTTAAGGGATCGAATTGGGTTGTGCCCAGTGGAAGGAGAGACAGATTGGTTTCATCCTCGTACATTGCCATTGCCAGTAATCTCCCATGAACATTAGACTCTTCCAGTGTGCAAAAACATAAATTTGCAGAGAAATGACTCATCACCTTTCTCCGCCGAGGATCTAGTCACTCTTGTGGGTATGTTCAAAGTCTTTGCAGAAAAATGTGCATGCTAGATATTAATGCAATATCATTTAATATTGACTTGATTATTATTGTTTCTTCATTTACAGATAAGTGGGCATACCATCAGGAAGACACACTACCAGTTCTTGGTGTGGACTGTACATCTTCACTTCTACCGGGATTGCTAACCCGACAATAAACTCGGCTAATCTGCCTCAACTTCAATCCCTGCCTGTTTTCTCTAGATAGGCATATAACGGTTCATTTGGTGCGAGTCTTTGCTTAGTTTTTCAAGGCTAATACTGTATAACGCTTCTTTACAAATTATTCTGCTGTGCGATACGTTTTATATTTAAAGGTTCTTTTCATGATGCATCTGAAATTGGTCAGACATCTGAATTCTGACTCGTTTCAAGGAAAATGATCCCCAAAATGTAGTCCCTCCTAAACTGAACCAAAAAAACCATTTAGCTCCTTCATTAAACACTCTAAAGGGATTGAAGAAGCATCCTGGAAGCCCAATGAGAGTAAAAGCTAAAAACAATGTCATAAGATTTGCAAAATATTAACATAACAGTAGTTCACTTACACAAAACCAAGGCCATCCACCTAAGTTCCCTTACACAAAACCAAGGCCATCGACCTAATGCACCCTGCCTCTGACATAGATTTCATAGTTTCCTAGGTCATAGGAAGCAGATGCAATATACCCAATGTTTCTTCACAATCCATGAATTTATTGTCATTATAGATTTCATAGTTTCCTAGGTCATAGGAAGCAGATGCAATATACCCAATGTTTCTTCACAATCCATGAATTTATTGTCATTATAGATTTCATAGTTTCCTAGGTCATAGGAAGCATATGCAATATACCCAATGTTTCTTCACAATCCATGAATTTTTCATTGTCATTATAGATTTCATAGTTTCCTAGGTCATAGGAAGCAGATGCAATATACCCAATGTTTCTTCACAATCCATGAATTTTTCATTGTCATTCTCTTCACAACAAGACGAATTTATCAGAGAGAACGAGACTCGAACCGAACGCCGTGATGCACCGTCTGTTTCCCTCACTCTTCCGCATAATGGACCGCAATTTCTTCAATGCATTAATGCCTTTGAGGCATGGAGATCTGAGTGCAAAGAAACGTACCAGACGAGCCACAAGTAAACCACAACACCCATCCCCATGCCCGCGTAGAGCAGCAGCAACATGGACATCACCACCGCTAAAAACATTATCTCTATCATTTCCCTCCAAAGCCAAACCTCCCAGCCAACAATTTCTGTATTAAACGAAGCCTCTGCTGTACTTATTTCAGCCTCTGTGTTGCATGACGATATAATCATGAAGATCGAGAATATATCTGCTCACAACCGAAACTCACAAGCTATTGAATTCACCGCTAGAAAAATCGACATACAAACGATGGTAAGTAGCAGGAGGGTTAACATAAAGGTTGAAGATTTACAGCACAACTTTACCACGTGGATGCTTGTGATGTGGGAAACGGAGATTATTAAATGCTTTGTCAAGTTGCCTCTCACTTTCCCGCTCTTTTTGGTGCCCCGTGATTTGTTTCGATCATATGTGCGGCCTCATCAATTGTTTTCACCAAGCAACTTGATTGCATTCGACATTTCTCCAATTTTAATCGACTACTGTAACAAACTTTAAGTGATTCAGAATTTTAAGAATTTACTTTTACTCTCTATGAAATTTTAAACAAAGTTTTGAAAATTTTGATCCATTTAAACAAAGTTTTGAAAATTTTGATCCATTCAGAACGTTCTGGTTTAAATGTTTTGTAAATCGTTTTTTAATCATTGAAATCAGTATTTTTAATTTGAAAGAAGATAAAAATTATTTTAAATAAAATATATCCAACAAATCCTTTTTCATTACAAGCCACTATGTAACTACTAGCCACTAAGTAGCTATCTCACTTGTTTGGTACAACTCTGTTTGGGAAGCATTCTTGATGCTTTCTTTTGGTAGGGCTTCAATGCTCCAACATTTTCTTTACATTTTCTTTCTATGGGTTCACATTTCTCTCATTTATCTATTGTCCAATCATACATTTTAGTGTTAAATTAGTGTCCCACAAAGAGTGGTGCCCTTAAGTTCAACTTCCCATTGATATTTGATTCTATATCATCTCGTGTGTCATGTGTTACGGTATAGTTTAGTACTCAAGCCCCTATCTATTTTTTCCTACCTTTTTTTTTTTTTTTCTTTCTTTCTTCTATAGGGGATTTTACCAAGGTTTTCCTTGTTATTTGGTATAGTTTACTACTCAAGTCTCTATCTATTTTTTATTTTTTCTTATAATTGTTGTCTATTTTTATTTTTTTTAATAATGGATTTTATCAAGGTTTTCCTTCTAAGTGGTTCATAGATATGATAATTATTTTCATATTTGTGTTCAATTTTATTCTATTATTTTTCATGGATATGGTTTCTTTCATTCTTATTCACTTAGGTCTACTATCTAAATATGTACCTTTTTCACATAAGTTGATGATCTCAAATTTGACTATTGTGATTTTTTTTTGCTTATTCTTTAATCATCCTATCGGTTCAACAAATCTTTTATCAACTACTTTCAAATATTGATGGGACTAGTTATGACATTTCCATGCTAATCCATCTCAATTTTTTTAGAATTTCCATGCTAATCCATCTCAATTTTCGTAGAATATTCACTTGGACCCAAACTCAACTAGAATTTATGGGACTAGCTATGGTATTTCCATGCTAATCCATCTCAATTTTTGTAGAATATTCATTTGGGATCCAAACTCAATTAGAACTTTGGGGTATTAAGAATTTATGGACTTTTAAGTCAACTTGAAAATTTTGGTATCTTGATGTATTCTTATCTCTCTTTAATTTACATGTGTTTTTTACAACTGTCATGTTGCATATTTTACTATAACATCTCAACAAATTTAGCAACTCATGTAGTTTGACCACCTCATTTTGTTTATCCAAAAAATCAATTCATCAATGGCACATTTTCTTTTTCTCCTATAATCATTTTGGGCATGTATATGATATTCTTGTTCAGATATCTCTTTAATGATATATGGAACAACTTTCATGTATTTTGTATGTTTCCTAAGACCAAGATGTTGTACTAGCTTATTTATTACTAGTAGCACAACTTGTGTTATGTTATTATTCACATATTCTCCTATCCTATCACTTATTATGGTGACAACATTTAGATTTCTAAAATTATATTCTTTCCTTGGTATAACATATATCAATTATCATACTTCTTTTCCTTAGCTTGTCTAACATAAAAGGGAATTCATCTAAAGAATTATCACCCTTTCCATAGTGGTTGTAGTACTTTAGCTTGATTATTTCTTTGTTTGGTAGTCAAATTTTAAGTGGCTTTCCCTATAGAATACAAAGAAATATGTTTTAGAACCTATGTTGTTCCTAACACCTCCTCTTCCACCCTGTCCTCTGAGAGCGTTTTTTCAATTTTTTTTCCACATTTAGCTGAGGTGTCTTCCATGTGATGCATTGAATGAGAATTCCTTTATTGTCTTCCATTATAGATGCATTCATATGTTGTATGTATAATTATTTTTTATTTTTTATTTTTTTTAATTATTTATATTGTGATAAAAAGTTTTTCTTATGCTTAGTTACAATTTTATAGAGTTTATAATAAGATTCAAAGTATACCTTTCTTATACATATTTTTAATATTTATGATGGGTATTCTGATGGGTAGTCATCCCTTTTGTGTCCTTACGAGATGTATTTTGTACACCAGAGTTATTGTCTTCTTGTTTAGATAGCCATTTCCTAAATAGATTTATGCAAATTCTCTAGTTTTTGTTCATGTCATTTTTCACTTGATAAGCCTTAGCCCATTCCTTATCGGTGTCATTTGTTATCATTTCTTAAGAGAATATTTTATGTATTTAGTTTATGTACAATGGGAAATACTATAATCTTCTATGGGAGGGCTAGTATGAATCACTACTATGAATCTGTGCATTGACAAGTCTATGTCTATACTTTTTGGCATATGACTCAATAATTCTTTAAAGAATTTATCATAGTCTCTTATGAACTCATGAGGTTGTTTTTAATCCCTTTTGGATTTTTTTGTTGTTAAGTGGTCATTGTTTGGTGTCATAAAATGGACTAGAAATATTTCTTGATCTCGTCATTGTTAGGGACCTAACCTCCCTAATCCCTCACGCAAATAGAGTAATATATTTTTCATCTAATAAACATCGATATTAGTAAATAAGGCCTAGTTAATAATGTGAACATGTCTAATGTAAGAATACTTAATAGAAGCTTCCACTTCTAGAAACATCTTCCTCTAGATTGTTCTTGTGAAGACAAATTTAGTATAAATAGGAGTAGAAGGCATGAGAGAGCCTTGTCTTGAGAATTATTGTAATAGAGTGCTGCTCTATTGGAGGTTTCCCCCTTAAAGAGGCAAGTGAACAATTATTTCTATCAATAAAGGTACCATTTTTTGTGTTGTGGTTCTCTACATTTTGTTGTTATGTTGGTATTTTCTGTAGTATTTTTGTTCTCTGCTTAATATAATAGATTTGGTACCTAATAAGTGGTATGAGAGAACTTTCCTCTGTGGAAACTATGGGATTTTTTTTAGGGTAGAGACGTGTAATGCCAGCGTCTTTAAAGAACAAAGATCTATCATTCAAAGGGTAAAAATGTGGTGGGGAAGACTACATACAACAAATATAGACGGTTTTACAGGGTTGTCTAGAAACCAATGTTTCACCTTGCTGGAAACCTCTGTAACACTTGTTGGTACCCTTCGATTAGTACCACATTAGACAGAATCTATACACGACCATCATTCCCACGTACTGACAGGTATATCGGGAGTCCCCTAGGTCTCCTGAAACTAGCCCTAGATCATTCGATCAGTTGTTTGACTTCTATAGGGACACCAAGAACAACAATCAGAAAGTTACTCACTAGTACTTGGGTAATTAGATAGTATGACTAAGGGTACGGTCGAGCCTCCTTCATTGATTCTTTGAGATATTGGGCTGAGTACTATTTCTCGACCCTACACGTATATCAGAGATTTATAGCACATGGAAAAATATTGTCTCTAGGCATCCTGAAAACCCTAACCAGGGGGACATACCAGAAAAGGAACTAAAAGGATATTTTTGATGTGCAACCTTACCTCCTTCATTCTAGTTGCGAAATTACTACACATTTTTTCCTGTTAAGAATTTGGGCATTTCGACATTGCAATATTATTAAGGTCAGAATATAACTCCACAAGAGTAAAAAAACAAAAAACAAAAAAAAGTTGGGTCCTTCCCACACCCTTATTTCATACCTATCCCATTGAATCCCCCTCTTTGCCCTGATTTCCATTATACCTATCATTTATAGGACTTTTGTTCCCTATGGACCCATCCCCTTCCTGACACCCTTATTTCTCACTTAGTCCATTGAATTCCTTTGGTTTCCCTAATCACAGTGGTATATATCACTTATATTATTTTTCATCTATGGACCTACCCCTCATCTCGAAATGGCTCCCACTAGACAAGAAGAAACCATTTAGAAACTGAATTATGACATTTTTTTCATTGATGCCAAAGTGGAATACCTCCACGAATAACTCAATAGTCGAATTGACGAACTACACTCCACTCTCAAACAATTCATGAACCAATCCCAGGGTCCTTCCTCCTCCGACCCACACCTCCACGTCGACGGTTTTGAATCCTCCTAGCCTCTGCACTTTCATTCCAACTCCCTATCTTGTGACCCCCATCTTCCTAGAGTTGAGGTGAACAAATTTGATGGCTTGGATCCAATAGTCTGGGTCACTTAGATGGAACACTATTTTTCCCTGCATGGTATTACTGATGATTTGCCAAAGATTCATTACTATGTTCTCTATTTGGATCCAGAACGATGGAAATAGTGACAATGGCATAGAAATACACGTCAAAGGTATGTTGCTTGGACATAGTTTTTTTTTGAGTTGTATGAATTATTTGACACAAACACCCATCGTTTAGGGCATTTGACCAAGTTGAAATAGTCTATCATAGTGGAATATTTTATCGATGTCTTTGAGCACTTGGCTTTCTGAACCGAGGGCATGACAAATTCCTTCTTCTGGGAATGCTTTATCGGTGACCTCAAGGATGAAATATAATCCTAGGTCCTCATGGATCATCCCCAGACCTGATTGGAAGAAACTAAACATGTTAAGGGAGCACAATAGGTCATATTTTCCCAGAGAAAAAACTCATTTTTATTCCCCGCACTAGACCTCCCAATCCTTCCCCTCACGCCACCCCTCTCAAGGTCCAAAAATTAAAATAGGTGGAAATATATGAATGCCAACTCAAGGGTCTTTGCTATAATTATTATGATAAATACTTTCCAGAGTACAAGTGTAAAGAATATAAACTTTTTATGGTTATTTTGGAGTATGTTTTTGATGAATATGCTAAGGTTTCACCTGAGGAAGTGCTACCCCAAGCTTATGATCTTAATCTTCCATATGATCCTCCCAAAGTTGAACCATTGATTTCATTGAATGCTCTCGCTGGATTTTTTTCTCCCTAAAACCTAAAATTAATTGGCTACATTAAGCACATGAAAGTGATGCAGGAGCATCGACAACTCATCAAACGAGCCAGCGCGGAAGCAGAAAGACAGCTAGACAACGCCAACACAAATTTTGAAAACACCTTGATATTGTTGTGCAAAAATTAATGTTGGATTTAATGAAGCACACTTTGTATATTGTAATGGACCTTGAGTGGATAGCTCATGTCCTTAGGTAGATGAGGCATTTAAGATAGTTAATGAAAAGTAGATAGAATATTTAAGTCTAGATTTGATAGTTTAGAGTTCGAGAGGGAAATGAGATATAGACACCCTCATTGTATCATTGTAACATATCGAGAGCTTGAGCAGGAAGAAGAAGAGCAAGCAGAGAATTGTAAGAAGAACACCCATGTACAGACATTTGAATTAATAAAAGAGCTTTGATTCAAATTCATGCTTCTGTGTTATTTCTCTGTGTATTGATGTTATGCTCGTGAATGTTTGCTTCCTGTCATGCAATTGCTTTTATATGCTGTGTATGTGATTTCATGGTTAAACTGAAGTCTGAAAAGGAGAAGGAATTAGTTTCAATTGTTTCTCTATTTTGAGCCAGAGAATTCCTGCAAGGAGTGCAGTTGAATTTGTCCGCAACGAGTGTGTTGACAGAGGGCTTCAGATAGAGATAACTTTTGTTCTAATTTCTTTGAAGTGCAGTTTTGGCACCGGAGCCATGCAAGGCGTGCGCAGGATAGACGAAGTCTCACAGTTGCGATTCTGAGTAAAAGGGATTTAGATTACGGCTGCAGGTGTGCGCATAATCAAACTTCAACACTTAGGCGTTGTTGAAGTTTTGCCGCAAGGAGTGCGTGCAAAGTTCCTTCTAAGTAATTGAGAATCACAAGGAAGCTCAGGAGGAGTAGGCCTTCGAACTCATTGAAGGATAAGCGTAGGGAAAGTTTTTGTTGAAGGATTCAGAGAAAGCGTCGCAGAGTTGCGAGCAGGAGGACGAGTCTCGTGGAGAGACTCTTCTTGTCCGTGGATTGCGCAAGAAGAAGAGTGGACGGTCGGTATTCTCCGTGGAGAATCTGCGAGTTTCGGTGAATCGTTGGGTCTCTCGAAGTTGTAGGAAAGTTACAATGCAAGCATGGAGAGGTTCGAAGCTCAGAACAGATCGAGCCGTTGACTCCAGTAGCTAGAGTAGTTAGATCCATCGCGAGATCGCCCATCAGGGTTCACGAGAAAAGAGTCAAAGAATTAGTCACAGGAATCACGATAGTACGAGAAGTGAAGTCCCGAGAGTTACGAAAGTAGTGGGGGCCAC